>JAGKTI010005751.1:0-43617 GCA_018397915.1 Birgus latro
TCCCAAAATACAGTATATGAGTTGAGTTTAGATGCAACCCTGATTAACCCCTTCACCACTAAAGATCCCTCTGAAGTTTCATAAAATCATCTTGGCTGCTATAGTTAGAAAAGAAAGAAGGAAGACATTACTGTATTGTAGGGATTAAGGCAGTATTATTACTGTTGCTTTACCCAAGCCTTTCTGGTCAAGTAGACTCACCTGGATGGAAGTTGCAGCTGTTTCACTCCACCCAGGGTAGATAGTGCCACCATATGTAGGCTTCTTGTCTGTGCTAGGAATTAAATAAAAATAGGTTAAACCCTTCAATGCAGTGAGTTTTTTTTTTTTTTCATTAGGCCACAACTAGACATTTTTTGTAATTTAGGAAAGATCTGTAGTTGTGCAGGGGTAAACAAATGCTGCATCTAATCATGGCAGTTTGAAAAATCACTACTCAGGCAGATAAAAAATATCTGAAGACAGCAAGGATAAATGAAATTATATCACTGTATTCAAGAGGTTAATATTATTACAGTACTGTACAGTAGTCTCTCTCTCTCTCTCTCTCTCTCTCTCTCTCTCTCTCTCTCTCTCTGCATACATGTGTGCATGTGTAGTACCAGATGCTCTACTGCTACTCTGTTGCTGTGTTTTTGAAACCCTATGCTTTTCCACTCACTTTAACTTAGGCCTCCATTCGCCATCTCTCCATCTGGAATGGTAAGTTGTAACAACACAATAGGTCTAGAATATGTTGCCAGTCATGATTAAGTGATATGGAAAGGATACAGAGGCTTAGTATTGTCTGATTCTGCTATTGAGCTATGTGAAATAAGCTGCAAAAGGATGAAAATCTGGCCCAGGTTAAGATGATTTTTTTTTTTTTTTAAGCACAGTTTCTCCAACATGATGGTTTTTCAGGACGCACTGTACTTTCTTTACTTTAACGGGGCATAAAAATTGTCATCTCTGCATCTCGATTGCTGAACTACAATGAGAGATCAACACTAAAATATGTTAGTCAGAAAGTAATGCTATGGAAATGATGTAGAACCATAATACAGGTAATGTCTTTTTCTGTCACCGAGCCATATGAACTTGGTTGCAAAAGGACAAATTTGGGCCAAGTTAAAGTGAATGAACTCTTGCACATAGGGTTGTATTGTTAGTGGATTTGGGGATTTTGTTGCTTCTCTTCCCTAGCTATTTATTTTGCCTGTTGCACCTTAATATCCCCTTGTATTTTGCAGGTACAAATTATGTTGATATTAAAACAGTGCAGATTACATATAGGAGAATGTTAAGGTGTAATGTGTCATATGAACAGCCAGGAAAGAAGCACTAAAAAGCCTCCTATGCCATCTAAAATGTGGCCCATAATGTTGTACTGTACTGTACTGTATTCTGTAAATAGTATATGTACTGTTGTATAATATATGTATTGAATACATAATCATGGATTTTTAAAGTCCTTTAATACTGCATAAAGTGAAAAAAAAATTTAAGGCACAAATCACTGTAATACTATACTTGATACTCTGAACTATACCATAATTCGTAATATTCTATAAAGTTGTTTGTAAATTTATACAGTATAATACTGGTATCATATTATCTGTGTTTGAGTTTATAATAATAGATTTTGGACTGATAAGTATACAGAAATTTTGTCCTCCTCCTCCTCCCCCCCCCTAGTAATGAGTGCAGCTGCCAGTCATGGTATAAAACTGTACATATGTTTTTTAATTCCAGAATTTACAATGTGTAAAACATTTCCAGGGTCCAAATAATACTTTTATTATTGTTATTTAAATTAGGAAAATATTCTGTCATGCATTATCAATGCAAATTGTTGCTTATCATAGAAATACTCTACTGAATTTCAGCCTGTCACTTAGAAATACAATGGCTGAGTTTTGTAGACATATTTATGACTGATTCCCAGTTGATAAAGTATGTTTGTTTATTACAGGAAGAGATAGAGACATGGAAGACTTGTCTTTCCTTGGAAAACAGATCACTTACAATGGGGAATTAACTGCAGCTGTGTTAGTGAATCCAGCCCAGGTTTATATTCAATATTTACTAGATCAGTGCATATGGGCATAATTCTCAGTTGCTTGGGAGCTTTAATTACATTTCTGTTTCTGGGATTTATTTTTCTTCATTATGTCTTAATATCCTAATGGATGTTACTTATGCTTACAGTGGCAAAATATAAAGGTAAAAATGCCATACATGGTAATATTAAGGTGTAATAGACAAAATAAATCACTTAGGAAGAAGTACTATAAGGTGTCCTGTTTCAGCCAGAATATGGGTCATTATATTAGCTTGGCAATGTTAGTTGAAGGTCACAAGGATTTCAAATGTAGTGCTGTACCTGTATTGGTTTTGTGCATCATGAGTGGAGTTAGGTATTTATTCATCTAAAATCTATACCAAGATAATGGAGATTTAGTTCATTTTTTTAGTTTCTTCAAAATGGTATGAAAGATGGTGTATCACTTAACAAACTCGCATGATCATAAGTTTGTGAAGGCTTTCCTACAAGCTGTGGCAGCAGAAGGTGTAACGTGAAATATTTTGATGTGATAGGAATATTATGCATGCAGCAAAAGGGAGGATTGAGAAATATGGAAGGCAGGACATGAGGCTGGGAGAGAATTGTGAACACACATTTAAATCGTGATAATACATGTACAGTATGCTTATTGGCTAACACTGAAGAAAATAGGATACAGAGCAGTCGTGTAATCTGTTTCTTGAAGGTATGGGGAGTCATAGTAGTACTGATGTATTATAGGATTTTTTCATTTTGGTACAAATTGGTTTACATTCATCTTAAGAATTCTGTTTTGAACATTAATTTATTTGAGTGATGTTAAATTATAAGAATATTGTCATATAAGTTTTTTGTACTTCTTTTTATAAATAAATGTATGCCATTATGTCAGTTAATGAGATAGTATATAACTTATACCTTGCTCCTGCCCATTAACTTCCCAAAGGGGGTAATAAAGAAGAAGAATATCTGGGCTGCTCTGTCTCTCATCTCTCTCTCCATCATCCAATCCTTTGTTGCCCCATCAGGAGCAAAGGGGTTTAGGGTTGGGCTGTTCACTCCAGGCATATTAGGCAAGTGACCAGTTGCTTTTCCCCTGAGCTGCAATTTGTCTGAACAACAAACCCCAACCACACCTCAAAAGTAGACCTATATGGGCCGTGGACACTTGGAATGCCTTAACATACTAGACTACCAAGCATTGTAAGAAATTGTACAAGGGCATTGAGGTTAATGTTCTACCATACATCAGTGCGAACAGAGTATACGGGACAAAGGCTCACGCTTGGTCACTCTGCATGCATCAGAGAACTATCTCTTAAAGAAGAAAGTGTGCAGGTGGAAGAGAAAAAAAAATTGTGGGACACTGATTGTTTACACTGTAAAAGCAATGTTTATGCATACCTAGAAAAGGTAAATAGTACCCTCAGTGAAGTGCAGGAGCCCAAGGTTTCTGACTCCACATCATAGGCATGAAATCCTCACTCATACATGTTTCATTACCTAGCACTTAGAGTGAAACTGAAGACAGTCACATCACCAGGTAAACACAAGGGTGTCAAACCCTTGACAGTCACTCCCCTATACAAGACTCTTCCAAGGCGTGGGGAAAAGTGTGGAAGTTTGGTTCCTGGATAAATGCTGCATTTGCGTCTCTCCATCCAGGTAACTGGGCCACCATATCACCTCGTAAGTTGGTTATGAGGTTACCACCCAGTGAATGGTTTCCCGGGTTACAGAAAACCATTAGGCTTGTCACTCAGTGTAGAGTCACCTGAAGTGGAAAAAGAGTAGTAAATGATGACAAGGAAAATGAGAAATAGCAGGGCAGACAGAGAATGAGAAAAGAGGAAGGGAGAAGTAGGCAGCACTACACCAAGTGAGAAAATGATGGTTGCCACCACCAACCACTTGTGCATAAGGTACTACATGCATGCATGAACTGGTGTGTCTGGCCCTGTGCACAAAGGACTTTATATCTCCATATGTGCATGTATGAAGTTGAGCATGTGACAGTGGCTCCCTCCTCCCCAGTTTTTCTCTGATGAACTCCTCACTCAAGTTATTTGTGCCAGTTCATCACAGGATTTATTTTTATTACTGGAGGGAGGGGGATTTCTGAGACTAAAGGGTGCTTAAGTATAGATAGAAAAAGAAGTCACCAGTAAGGGAAGGTATTGAAACTAATCCATAAAATTAAAAGCACCAAGTGTCAAACAGGTCATTTGAGGACAAAAAATCTGCACAGTTCATAGCTTGTATCCATATCTGGCACCGCTCTTGTAAAAACTTTTGCTACATTGGATCAACATACATTTTACAGTTATAATAATTTCTGCAATCTGTTTTTCAGTTTCTGGAGTAATTGCATTTTATTGAAAAGAAAAGTATCCTAAGGGTTAATGTAGTTTTAACTTTGCATTTTTTCAGGATTGCTTGAAATGTATTGAGATGATTACCGTACATAGGCTAATCTACAACTCATTTTGAGGGGATTAATCTTCTCTCTAATCTGCTCCCAGGATTTACACTCATGTCTTCTGACCCAATGTAAAAATTTTAACATGTTTGTAGATTTGGTGGTAGGGACATCCCAAGAACCCCGGGATGAGACCTCACCAGCCCCGCCAGACAACATCCTGCACCACAGAGTTGGTGCAGACAGGTGCACCTACCGTCCTTGTTTGGGCCCAGTCCAGAGGCCCGTACCTCTCCTCGAGGCCCTCGTAGCGACAGGTCCCTCTCCATGCCACCCTGCAGCCCAACCCGGACGACTCGGCCCTGGACCACCGTGCTGTGCCACCTGACAGAGACCTCCCCCGACGGGACCCCCAGAACCCCGGCCCGACACCTGTAGCAGCCCAAGGCTACGCCACCCAGTCCAGAGGCCTCCAGTCCTGACAGTGCCTAATTATTGTATAGTGTATTGTCCTTTGTATTGTATTCAGTTGTATCGAAGTAAGGCAATATACGTGTAAGGTTGGTTGCCCAGAGTTTTTATGTCCTGTTCCTTGAGTTGCTTTGTACCTGACCCGGTCTAGAAAGAGAACCCTGCTCTAAGCGCCATGTTCAAGGAGCAAGCAGTTGAGCCTTAAAAAATGCCGCATAACACTGGTGGCTCGCAGTGGTTCTTGATCCGGTCGGTAGTAACAAGGAACAAAGGGAAAATACAGCAAAATGGCGACCAAACCCCACGTTCCGCTCCTGAAATTTGATCCTGAGCAATACATCATTCACACATAACTATTGATAGTCAAGCCACTGTTGGATATAGGATTCGAGAATGACAGACAGAAGATAGCAATTACCCCGCCACACCTGTGCAAAGCAGTAGCCAGTATTGTACCCAAGATCGTCCCGGAGCTGACATGGGCGAACTTCGTACAAATAACGACTCAAGCAGGCACTCCATCTCTAGGGAAAGTCGTAGCATTGTCACAGCTTGACACGCTGACATACAACGGCAGCCAAGACAACACACTCGTCCAGGCCAAGCAACTCGTCACTGCCGTATACCCGGAAAGTGACGCAGCAACCCAGGACCAGCTCTAATCAGGATCCTCCCAGGTGTCGTCAAGGAGCACTTCACTATATATGACCCAGCGAGAGACCTGGATAAGGATATCCAACTAATACGACGTCTACTAGCCACCCGCTTCACCTCCCAATACATCGGCGCCATAAGCAAGTTCCCAACCCAAAAGACGGCGTCACTCCACAACCCATGACCACCTGCAGCTCAAGCAACTCCTCCACCGATGCCCTCCATGCCCAGGGCTCACCCAATACAGAAGCGCCCCAACCCCAAGGAGACCAATCAAATTTCCATTAACCCATGGGAATTCACTGCATGCAGCCACCGATGTCCACTCCACAACATCCGGGAGCAGCTTATGGCCGCCCGACATAAGACGGCCACCCAAGGGAGCTGTAAGATCTCTTCCCTGGACGACAAGGGCATTGAGGACGAAGCCTCATTGGCCGACTGTACCAACCCCGGGGAAATGGAGCCAGATGAAGAAGGTGAGTCACTGCAACAGTTGGATTTTTAGGACCGTCCCCGCACCTTCCCACGGTGGTGGGGGCCACCTCACAGAAATACCGCCCCCCCAGTCTATAACAAGATGGGACTGAATGGGGTCTATCCTAAGTAGTGGAGTGACGTCCTTGGTGGTGACATTGTTGTTGTTTATAGTCCACACAAAAATGCATGGTACCGTCTTTCTTTTTGACCAGAATGATGGGGGAGGACCAAGGGCTGGTGGAGGGCAAAATAACACCGGCATCTAGCATTTCCTGAACCTGCTGGTCTTCCTCCGCCCGCTGCTTGGGGTTCTTTCGCCATCAAATTGATGGCTGGCGAATAGGTGGTCCGTCCGTGTGGATCTCGTGGGTCAGGTAGGTAGTGTGGCTGATGTCTGCTGGTCTTGATGCAAATAGGTCTTGGAAGTCCAGGAGGTGTCAGAGGCTGTCTGCTTGCTGTGGTGATAGGTGGGGGGGGGGGTATGGGGGCAGGGAGGTGGGGGGGAGTGGGGAGTGTGTGCAGGGCTCTGCCTCTTCCATCCTAGACCCTTGGGTAGGGTGAGGGGGGGTGGTAGAGACATTGGATGAAGGTGGGGGACAGTAAGCAGGAGGAGAGGGTTCTGGGTGGTAATGCAGCAGGATGGCGTACCTCCCGTGGATTCCGTTGAGGGGAAGAGGGGCGCGTGGTGATTGGGGATGTATGCCCATCTTGCTCGGACTGTTGCTGCGCCTCCCTGTCGTCTCCCCTTGGTATTTCAATTCTTATTTAGTTGTGAAATGTTTGGTAGATGTGTGACTAAAGATGAACATATAAACGGGCAATTTTATGCATGTAAGCTCAAGAAAGCTTTTGAAAGCTTTACAGTGGTAAAGTGTGCGTCTGACATGCTAGTGGACGCGGGTTCGTCTTCTGCCAGAGTTGTAAAAACTTTGGGAAGCGTTCACCGCGCCACTTACCGCTTTGGCGGACATAAAGGGTGCTGTGGTTGAACCAGGGTGACCACTCCTTGGCATTTTTCCCAAGATCTTGGGATTTCAGGCTTAATCTTGGGGTCTTGGCTTTTTGTTACAAAAACAGATCTAATCTTGGGATATTTTGACGATCTTTACTTTTAATATATTTTGTGACATTACACAAGGTAGTAAATGAAATGCAAATTTATCTTTTTTTCTTTTTGGACCTACACACTGGTTCCGGCTCGACTGCCGGGCATTCTTAGTAGAACTATGTTCACAGATGAAGAAAAGGTTCACTTTTGATCACGGGAATGTTCTCTCAGTGCTTAGAATTATTGACCCAAAAGAATCTCACTCCCTTCAGAGCTGCTAAGAGTCAATTGTAAAGTCAGCATTCCATTATCCAACACTTGTGATAGAAGAAGAGCTGGATGTTATACAGGACCAGTGGGGGGAGTTGATGTATGACAAAGAATCTCTAAAAAAACATAAGTGAGGTGGCAACATCTTTCTGGTTTGATTCAAGAACTGTTAGGGATAGCAAGAATGAGCCCAAATTCAGTCTTATCTAAAATTATGTGCAGTTTGTTTAGCTCTTCCTCATTCATCTGCATGTGTGGAGAGGGTCTTTTCTCAGTTGAATGTAATTAAAACAAATAGACTTAATGAATGTCCACCTCATCAAATCGTCTGCTTGGAAAACAAGCAATTGCACGTCAGAGAGTACCTTGCCATCAGCTGCAGCACACATCCTCACTCAGAGACGTCAAAAATGGGCAATGCCACCAAAGGTATGCTGACCAAGAAGATGAACGCAAGTGGCAAGGGGTGGCAACACTGCATTCAGACGTCGAGGTTGCCAGTGATGGCGAAGCTGACGATACACCTGCTCTAGTATTTCTACAGTGACGTTTAAAGGTAAGATCCTAGCTACCGAAGAAAAAGATTGAAATAATTTTTTTTAATATGTATAAGTCTTGGGATTTTTAGGTAAATCTTGGATATTTTTAGAGGTTTATCTTGGGAATTGTCAATTTTTGGAGTGCTCACCCTGGTCGCATCGGCTTCTTCAGACCGTGAGCCCGTGCCGCACCTGTGTGGCGAATCTCATCATCATCATCATCATCGGGCCGATTACACTTGGTTCACAGACTACACACACACATCCAAAGCCACTCCAACACAACAATCACACTTACAAGCACTTCTCACCCTACATACAATCTTTGCAGTGCACCACATGGTGGAGTGGAGATACTGATACATCATTATAAGATTGCTGGGTATCTCTGGACCGATTCGTCACGGTCGGGTGGGTTGTGGACTGACTCAACGCATCCGCCAACCAAGGTAATAAGCGTCTTCTCAGTGGTTAGTTCTATTATTATTATTTTTTAAGAATTTTTTTCCAGAGCTCCCCAATCTCCATACTTTCTCATCTTCCACAGTGTTCCTTGCACGTATCGCTCCCCGTCCCCGTCCCCTCGAACTTCGGTAGCCCAAATATGCTCAAACCTCAGCCCTCCCTGTGTTTAATTTCTTCCCACTTCCTCGCCCCAAGGACCAAGACACAGTTGCATCCTCCTCTGGGTTCTCTGTAACATCACATTGATGGCTTGCTTGATGCGTCGTCTTTCCGATGGTGTCTACTCCAAGAACGTCTGCTCTTCGCAGCAGAAACGAGTATTTTCTGTAATCTTAGACTGACGTAACACCAGTTTGCATATTAGCCCCTTTGGATATTTAATACTTAAGTCTAATCTGAGTAAACGAACATTGGTTACTGTTAAGCTGTTATCAGCTGATCAACGTGTACACAGTACGTGATGGTCACATATTACATATTACGGGGACGAGGTGAGGCGTGGAATCGTGTTATTTTTGCCAGCGAGTCATGACTGTGACCCGCTGGCATAGTGAGTAATTGGATTTTATGTAAATACTTAGTATTGGAGAACGGATAATTAGGGGGGTTAACATGTGACACGAATATCATCACTGAGTGGGCTAACGTTGCTTTGTTCCGATGTGTAGCCAAATTCCAATAATGTACAAAGGGTACTTATGTTTGTAACCTATGATTCTTTACCTCAGCAGTGCCATGCTTTCACAGACACAAGTTGTCTCCAGTGAAAACCTCCAGGGTTGGGTTGCAGGGCCAACACAATTTTCTGTCCATAACTCTGCAGTGCAGCAGGACAGATTCATCATAACAAACTATCTTGCATGAATGAAATCTTTAAATCTTGTTAATGACTTGAAATTATCAGTATTAACCTCTCCAGTAAGGTGGCATTGTATTTTTACAACCACCAGGCAGCTCATTTCATCATAGTGAACAACTTTTAGGGTGAGGAACAATTTCAGTATCCTGTTAATATGATTGCACCTTAACTCATTTGTGGTCAGGATTCCTGTGTGAAGGTTTATGCTGGAAGCATACCTTCCTCCACCTATTGGCTAATAGTTGCGAAGCTCATAGGCCCCCACGTCGGGGTTCCCCCTTAACTTTCGAAATGCTTTTTTCCGTCCTATATTTAGGATTCTGGGAACAGTTAGGTTAAAGAAACTGATAGACCTGCCAGTGTTTAACCCATTTGTGCCCACGACTCCTGTGTGAGGGATTGTGCTGGGAGGGTACCAAGCATACTTCCTCCTCCTATTGGCTCACAGTTGCGAAGCTCATGGGCCTCAACCCCAGGGTTCCCCCCCTTTTTAACTTTTGAAAAATGCGTACTTCTTTGTTTAGGATGCTGGGTACAAACGGGTTAATTATGGTATTCTTGTTAATAGTAGGTAGTTTACTCAATTTAAGGGTGACCTGTTACATTGGATCGGTCAACCCATGGTTTGTGTAGTTTGCCACCTCCTAGTGAAGAAGAACCAGAAGAAAAAACTTAATTAAGTTTTGTGTTATTGTAGTGATATATACACATGCAGGGAAAATAAAGGTGAGGAATGAAAATGTTATCAGTCTTTGTTTAGTTATAGCACTTTGAGTAAGGTTTGTGGAAGGGCCCCATGCATGGTCAGTCATAATTGCTCAAGCACTGTATGGTGATTGTGCAGATGTAACCACTGTGTATGTGTGATTGAAGGCATGTGCAAGTGACTGAATAGTATCCAACATGGTTTGATATTTTCTTGTCAATCATGACACTTGTACAATCATGCCTGATAGTGCTGTATATGGGAATGTTTGTGTAGTCATGGTCCTGTAAAAGGGCCTCATGTGTGACCCTTAATCTTTTCTTATGCCAGTCCTTCATCCACACTATTTTTCCTTTTTTCTTCTCGAGCTCTTTGGTCTCCTATTACGGGCATATCGGGTTTTAAAAATGGGGTGACCAAAAAGTAGCCAAGTGTGGTTTAGAGATGGCCTAAAGAAAGCTGCTTTGGGGAGGCTGGGGATATTCCCTGGGAAATTTCAGGTGGCCAGTGCCAGCACCAGTCGAGCAGGGCAGTACTCCCAGGGAGGATGGAAAGCTGATGACAGGGAGAGCTGGAGCTCCCGTTTCATCAGCCCTCAGGAATTGTTCCTGACCATCCTCCTTTGCTGAACTTTTTCAGTGTCTCAGTTACACAGAGAGTAGACCGGCATGCTCTCCTATACAAGTTTCTCTAACTGTCAACACCAAACTACATACACGCTACACACTACACTTCCTTCTCAAAATTCAAAATGGCGTACAAAAATCATGCCTCGGAGTCCCCAGGGGGGGGACCATCAATGCCCCCACCATCCGCCCCTCTCCCTGTGACGACTCAAAGAGCTTCCTGGAACCACCGTCTGACTCACTCCTTCATTTCTGTAATATTCGCGGCCTTTCCTCTAACTTTCATGCTGTTGAGCACCACCTCTTCTCCTCTAAACTTCACCTTCTCTTTCTCACTGAGACTCAGCTGTCTGAGGCAACTGACAGCAAACCCTTTTCTGTATCCTCCAACTTTCTCTATTCTCGTTTCAAAGCCAAAGGTGGCTGTTGCGTATACGTACGCAACGATCTATCTTGCTCTCTTGTTCCTGAACTTGATTCTTCTGAATTCTCTGCTCTCTGGCTTCGGCTTTCCTGTCATTCTCTGACTAAATATATATGTGCTGTTTACTTATCTCCTAATTCTACTGACTATCAAAAATTCTTTGACTATCTTACTTCTACGATGGAACACATTCTATCCATTTCTCCTTTCTCTGAAATCTCCATTCTAGGTGATTTCAATGTTCACCACCACCTTTGGCTCTCCTCTCCTTTAACTGATCCACCTGGTGAACAAGCCTACATCTTTTCTATCCTCAATGACCTAGAGCAGCTTGTGCAGCACCCTACCCATATCCCTGACCGCCTTGGAGAGAGTTCCAACATACTTGACCTTTTCCTAACAACTAATCCTTCTGCTTACACTGTTCATCTTTTCTCTCCGTTGGGCTCCTCCGATCACAATCTTATTACCTTAACATGTCCAATCGCTCCAGTACGGCCTGTGGACCCTCCAAAGAAACGCCACCTGTGGCACTTTGGAGCTGCAGATTGGGAGGCCCTCAGGCAGTACTTCTTTGATTTTCCATGGAATGATTATTGCTTCCATGGCCGGGAGCCATCTGAGTGTGCCTTGCGCGTTACGGAGGTTATTCTCTCAGGCATGGAAGCATACATTCCTTTCTCATATCCTATGACTAATGCAAGAAAGCCTTGGTTTAATCACGCTTGTTCTAATGCTGTCCGCAACAAGGAGAGGGCCTATAAGAGGTACCAGAGCCAACCCACCCCTGAATCACACCTTTTATATATTTCTGCCCGGAATCGTGCTAAGTCTGTTCTTCACTCTGCCAAAAACAATTTCATCCATGCTAAATGTTCCCAACTCTCCAACTCGAATTCTTCTCCCTCCTTCTGGCACCTTGCCAAAAACCTTTCTAACAACTTTACCTCATCATCCTTCCCTCCTCTTTTCTACTCTGATGGCTCTGTAGCTATTTCTTCTACTGATAAAGCAGATCTCTTTGCTCAGACTTTCTCCTCCAATTCCACCTTAGACGATTCCGGTGCTATTCCTCCATCACTTCCCCCCTCTGACTTCCTATTGACTGACATTAAAATTTCTTCAGCTGATGTGTTCTCTGCCATTACTGGCCTCAATACTAAAAAGGCATACGGTCCTGATGGAGTCCCTCCTGTTGTCCTCAAAAACTGTGCTTCTGTGCTTACACCCTGCCTAGGTAAACTCTTTCGCCTTTGTCTCTCAACTTGTACCTTTCCTTCTTGCTGAAAGTTTTCTCTCATTCAGCCAGTCCCAAAGAAGGGTGACCATTCCCAACCCTCTAACTATCGTCCAATTGCTTTAACATCCTGCGTATCAAAAGTTTTCGAGTCAATTCTTAACAGAAAATTTTTAAAGCACCTTTCCTGTCACAACCTTCTTTCTGATCGTCAGTATGGGTTCCGTCAGTGACGCTCTACTGGCGATCTCACCTACCTTTCAGACTCTTGGTCATCCTCCATTCGGGACTTTGGCGAAAGCTTTGTCATTGCACTTGACATCTCAAAGGCTTTCGATCGAGTCTGGCATAAATCTTTAATTTCCAAACTGCCCTCCTACGGTTTCTATCCTTCTATCTGTGCCTTCATCTCTAGCTTCCTTTCTGGTCGTTCTATAGCCGCTGTTGTAGACGGCCATCGTTCCTCTCCTAGACCTATCAACAGTGGTGTTCCTCAGGGTTCTGTCCTATCACCTACTCTCTTCCTTTTATTCATCAATGACCTTCTAAGCTGTACATCTAACCCTATCCACTCATATGCTGATGATTCCACCCTTCACCTTTCCATTCGGTTCCCGCAACGTCCATCTCAGCAGTTACTTCAACAAAAAAGGGATGAGGCTATGGCACACCTAATGTCTGATTTGGCTCGTATCTCTGATTGGGGTAAAAATAATCTTGTTATTTTCAATGCATCAAAAACTCAGTTCTTACACATATCAACCCGACAAAATCTTCCTCAGGATTACCCACTAATGTTTAATAATGAACAGTTATGTCCTGCATCGTCCTTGAACATGCTTGGGGTTTCATTCTCTCAGGATTTGTCTTGGAAAGAACATATTACATCTCTTGTGAAATCTGCTTCCAAGAGATTAGGTGTGCTAAGCCGATTCCGTACTTTCTTTACCCCTGCACAGTTGTTGACCTTGTACACGGGTTTTATTCGCCCGTGTATGGGGTACAACTCTCATGTGTGGGGAGGCTCCCCACATGCAGCTCTTCTCAATAGGGTGGAGTCAAAGGCTTTTCGTCTCATTAACTCTCCTCCTCTTACTGATTCCCTTCAACCATTGTCTCTTCGCCGCACTGTTGCATCTTTATCTCTCTTCTATCGCTACTTCAATGGTCACTGTTCCTCTGAACTGTCTGCTTGCATCCCTCCACCTCTACGACAGGCACGTAGTATCCGTCTAGCAACAAACTCTCATCCCTTTTCTGTCCAACTCTCTAATGCAAGAGTTAACCGTTATTTCCAGTCTTTTATTTATGCAACTGGTCAACTCTGGAACTGTCTTCCTCTGTCTGTATTTCCTACTTCCTATGATCTCCAGTCTTTCAAACGCAGTGTGTCCAGGCATCTCGAATTGAACAGATCTTGAATTTGGCTCTCTTTTGTACTGTTTTTGCTTTTTCTTGGAAGGAACAGTATGCAGGCCCGTGGCCTTTGGTTCCTTCTTCCATGCATAAAAAAAAAAAAAAAAAACTGGCCATCTCTCTGGCAATGCCACTGCTCTAGAGCAAGGTTTATTTCTAAACACATGGCCTCAGTACTCATCTTTGCAAGATGTGCCACGCAAGATAGCTGACGATCGCACAATCTTGTTACAAGTTTATGGACAAAATGATTGCGTAACTATGATTTACCATGTATGGGACCCTTAACCTCCAGACGTCGGGCTATTTATACCGCGGTCAGCCTCTCAGTACGGCTGATTTTCCCAAAATTGCTTGTTTTCAGGCCTTAATATCTCGGAAAGTACAGCAGTTAGGGAAACAATTTAAAAACTATACTACTCATCAACACTTCCTCTTGTGAATAAAATCATCCCAGGGTCTGTAGGTGGTTGTGTCAATGAGTAGGGACGTGAAGAAGATAAGTTACTTCTGGCGCACAAGGCAGGATTTATTCGTGCCTGTGCCTGCAGTGTTGACTTTGGCTTCGCTCTCAGTGTGATAACTTCTCCATTACTAGATAAACTAGACACAGTTGCATCCAAGGCACAGCCAATGGCACTGTCACTGAGCCCTTTCCTAGTATCCATGGAAAGAGGCTTGGCAGGGGTGGATAAGGCAAGGGGTCCAAGTGAGGCAGGAACTGAATCGGATGAGAGGTTTAAGAAATCATCGTCCAACACCTGGCAAGTTACAGAGACGACTGAGGTGTGCTTGCCTCGGGTGGCGGGAGTCTATCCTGACCCTTTGGTGATGAGATCAAATGGCGGCCACTTCAAACTGTGGCCCGAAAACACTTCCAGTTGTATCAGACACCCAGCGTCCCCGGCCTACCAATTTCACATCGGATATAACCGTCCCCTGGCGGCTAGGAGTTAAATGAGTAGGTGTGATGTTACGAGACTGTGATGTTCTATTACCCATCGTGGGATCAAGAGTGAAGCTGAGGCATTCCTGACTTATAGACACAGTTGGAGATGTGGCTTGCACTCCAGGGTTAATATTTTATTAATCTCTTCAGTTTAATGATGTCCTTATTTTATTCTTCTTATCTACAGACAGTTTGTTTTAAGCTAAGGAAGAATTTGTCTCAGTGACAGGGTTAACTGAAGCCATATCTAGCCATGTAAGTTAGAAAAGTCTCCCCTATGCTGTATAAATTTGTCTGGTAATAGAAAGATGGGGTGAAGCCGGATCCAGAAAGCAAGGAAAGAGAAAATATGGTAGGGGGAGTACCATACTACTAAACAATAGCTTGCACAGTGAAATGAATGCACACAGAGTCACTCCCCAATAAGGCCAATGGAATCCTTACCTCACCACACAGACATGGCCATCCACACATATTTTTTTCATCTGCAATATACAGTATGTATATATTTTTCTTATGTAAAAATTTCATATATTTTGACAGGTACGAGTTAATGAGGTGACGTTACTGCAGATAACAAACAGCCATGAACTCAAAAGTGCCCAAAGTGGTTGTTGTTGGCTCCTGTATGACTGATCTTGTAAGGTAATTATTTGGGGTGGGATTCACAAACTTATGATTGATTCTCTGTCGTAACATAGATTTGGTTTTGCAGAAATGTTATTGTTGTTGTGGCCCTTGGCTCATCAGAATATGAACCTGGTGGACTGTAGGCTGAAGCTGCCCATTTTGTTGCAGTTCACCATCCTTCTCTCTCTAGGGATAGGGAGGGAGTTGAGGGATGTTTATATAGCTGGGTGGAGGGGCTGCTCAGTTATGTTGGTGCAGCAGCATGAAGGTGTCCCTCTCTGACACCATTTTTGCAGGATGAGCTGGAGATAGCGAGGGATTCTTCACATTCCTTGTTCTTCCCGTAAAAAGGAGATATACCTATTATATTTTTCTGCTTGTAGAGAGATGTGAGAAGACTTTGCACTCGCTTTTCATTTCCCATCCCACATAAACAGTTAGGTGTGACAGGGCACTGATAGCTTTTTTTGTGTTGGTTACAGTTTCTTTTCACTTTGAATTGGTCAAAAATTGCCCTTTCTTCATTTTGAATGCTGAGTTGTAGCAATAGAATAAACCTAGAATATGATACTAGTCACAGACTGCTATAGAATAGATTTGGAGCAGCAGTATTCCCCATTTTTCTGCCACTGAGCTGTGTGAAATACAGTAAACCTCAGAAAAATGAAAATCTGGGCCATGTTAAGGTCAAATAACTAAAATTGATATGCAATATGATTGCATATAACTTGAGAATTGTGTCCCCAAGTTTACAATTGTGATCTCTCCATCTTGAATGGTGGAGAATCCACTCCTTAGCTTGGAATCCACTCCTTAGCTGAATAAAATAGTTTGGCTATAGCCAGAATACAGCAACACTTTTCCTCCAGTAAACAGGGATAGTTTAGAGGATGAAGTGCAAGAAAGGGTACAGCAAGGAAGAAAGGCTGTAGATTCCCTGAAAGCACTGATAAAGAATAGGGAAGTGAGCATGGAAGGTGGAGAGATCGCAATTTTAGTTTAAACTTGGGGATACAATTTACATATTATATGCGATCATACTGCATGTCAGTTTTAGTTAGGTTTCACTAGACTGTGATGTAAGTCTCAAAGAAAGGTTAAGGAATTGACATAGAGCTTTAGGGTTGTCGTATTCTACCAATGAGCTAAAAAAAAAAAACTTTACTTTCAGCTACACCCCTCGCCTGCCATCACCTGGGGAGACAATTCATGGTCATCGGTTCTCTGTGGGGTTTGGTGGTAAAGGGGCCAATCAGTGTGTTGCTGCTACAAGGCTTGGTGCAACAGCAGCAATGGTTGCAATGGTATGCCCTTTTTTTTTTTTTTTCCAGTACAGTACTCATTAACATTCTTACCAGTGAAACTATTTGTCAAGTAGTCAGAGACCAGGCTGAGACCACTACTCATATTATGTCTCCTATACACAGCTCATCCTCTTGGGGGCTATGCCTTCTCCATTTTCCCTGCACCTTTGTATGTGGATGGACCTTTTCCTTACCCTGGGAAGGTGCTGTCTGCCACAGGAAGGTGGCTGCTCACTTGTGGCCAGTGGATAAGGCTTGTTGGCCAGACGGGGATAGAGTGACAGCAGTAACAACAACAACAGAGTCTTTATTTATATTATACTGGTCCTAGTTTCAGATTATCTTATTCAGCTTAGGAAAGGCTGCCTTTTTTCTTTTTATTGGTTAATTAAGGAGGCATATAACCCCTTCAGTTCAAAAAGTCTCTCACCAACCAGATAACAAGAGTAGTGTAAACATTTATCAGCGTAGTGAAAGGTTCAACCCCTTGACTTTCTTTACTGCTAATTCTTGCTCACGTCTGACTATTTATTGCCCTTAGGAAGAATCTCTCATATTAAAGGGGTGTATTAATGTTACATCAAATACATCACATTTTAAAAGTCAGTCCTAATCAGAATACCAAGAATAAAATGAAAAGGACATCCTTAGGCTCAGTGTTTTAAATATTTTACTTCCATGCTCACTTCCCTATTCTTTATCAATGCTTTCAGTGAATCTTCAGCCTTTCTTCCCTGTTGTACCCTCTCTTGCACCTCATCCTCTAAACTATCCCTGTTCATTGGAGGACAAGGGTTGTTGTATTCTGGCTATATCCAAATTATTTTATTCAGCTAAGGAGTGGATTCCCAGCCACAAAGGATTAAAAACAGTTTACAGTGACTCATTCAGGACACAAAAAAATCATAACTGTTTTGTTACGGCTTTTCCCAAGTGGCTTCATTCTTCTTTGACGCATTGCTAGCCTCGGAACTGAGAAAAAGTGGACTTCCAGTTGTGCAGATACCAAAAAGCATTGTGGTGTTGAGGTGATCGCTGGAAGGTTTTAGATATACCCTGAGTTGGTTTTGTCGTGTGGAGAGAATGGAAAATGATATTGACCAGGAGAGTGTATCTGATTGAGGTGGAGGAGGAGAGATGGGAGATTGAAGATGAGATGGAAGGATGTGGTGGAGAGGTAAATGAGTAGGATGGTGTGAGTTGAAGGAAAGACAGTCTGATGGCATGGGATAGGATGACATGGATGCAGTTTGTGGTCACCCCTTCTGGGATTAAGGTTTCTCACTGTAAATACATAGTTAGATAGAAAAACTTGTCACTAAAATGCTTTTTTGTTTTTTAGGTTGGTGATGATTCTTTTGGCCACAACTATTTACAAAATTTTTGTGACAATGGAGTGGACATCACACATGTTGGGGTAACAAAGGATGCAGCTACTGGTGTTGCCCCAATAGCAGTTGATGATTCAGGTACAGTGGAGCCCCTCAGATAGCGTTTTTTTGGGTAGCGAATCCGTGGATAGCGACTGGAATGAAACTATCTCATAGCGATTAATGCTGCACGGTTAGCGAAAATCCGCTAGGCATTTAACACGTAGCGAGCTGGTAACACTGATAGTGACCCATTGACCCATGTGGAGTAACCCATGTGGAGTGAAAGTACGTATCTTAAGCTTTTCTTATAACTAATCTCCAACTCTCTCTCTCCTACCAAATTTTACAGTTTTAAATTTTTCCTTTATCTTTACTTTTCTCTTGGGGGAATGCTGGTATCTAGGCGATACTGACGGGTGGAAGGTGAACCTCCCCGCAGTTACCCCAAGAAGAAGAAGAAGATTGTTTGTTTATCCACGCGCCACACATTCATTCAACTTGTCACAGTCTCGCCATTGTTAAAGTTTTTAGTGACCTTCCATTTATTGTCTGGCTACTGAGTGTTCTAATATCATGGCTTCTACTTTGGGGGCTGGCCCAAGTGGTGGTGGTGGGCCAGGCAAAAAACAGGAAGTGCTGGTAATGTAAAAGTGACCGAAAAGGCCAGACAATACATGAGTGGCAAGCCAAAGAAACAATACTGCATGGAGGAAAAGAAAAAGATAATTTTTGGAATATGTAGTATACGTTTATCTTATTACAGTACTGAAGAAATATGACATGATACTGACGGGTAATGGAGGAAATTAGGGGTATAGCTGAATGAGTCCAGGACTGTATTAATTTTTTTAGGTAAGAAGTTTGCCCCTCGGGTAGCGATTTCATGGATAGCAGCCATTTTGGTGGACTAATAAGGTCGCTATCCAAGGGGCCCCACTGTACATTGCTTTATTTACCCTACTTTATTTTATGCTGTTGAAGAGGGATGTCCTCACTTGTGGCACCAACATGTTTCGGTGAGTCCACTGCCCGGTTGTTCAGTTGTCCCCAGCTCACTCCCTATCCCCTGAGAGGATGGTGGTGAGCTTTAGGAGAAGAGCAGCTTCAGCCTGCAGTCCACTGGGTTCACACTCAGGTGAGCTTGGAGGATCACAGCAGCAACACCAGTGACATGTGGGAGCAGCTTTGTTTTATGTTACCTAATTTTTCATTTTACAATTCTGAATTACAGTAGGTAAGTGCTGTGTTCACTGGTTTAACCATTATTCACATTCATAGTCACATTCTGCAACTAGTCTTCAGGTATTGTTTCTTCCCTTACAGCTGCAGTTATCAACTCAGTTACTATTTTCACACCTAAATTTCCAGCCACTTGGAGCATCTCAGCCACCCATTTTTGATATACCAGCCACTTTGCCCATCACCACATTGATAATTACTTGTCCTATACAGCACCTAGAGTGTTTAAAGTTATCCATATCCATGATGCAATCTTTCTCTAGCTACTGTATGTAGTCATTAAGAAGCAACTCAAGACTTCTCCTGAAAACTTGACTTTTTTTTATTGCACCTGTTCAGTACTGTGGTAGAGGATTATGTGGTATAGTAGGCGTTATTGTTCACTGCGTTTGAAATGATAGTCGTGTTTTTATTTCAAGGTTCAGAGCACTAGTGAATTGTATGTAGAACTAATGTTGTTGAGAAATGTAAGATCATCCATTAGGATTGTTGTCATTGTTGTTGATGTTTATATATTATTATTATTATTCATTCACTCATTCATCATCTAATCCAGCGTTTCCCCAGAGGAGTCCAGTGCTAGCAAGTTGAGCCAGACATTTTAGATGACAGTGACCAGCCTCACGCATCTCTGATTGGCATTATGTGAGCAGTAAACCCCAACCATCCCCTGGATATAAACCTGCACTGGCTCAATCCGATTGGATCTCCTTAATTACCCCTTAAACCACCAGGTGCCATAATTTGGTCATATGGTTACCACCCAGCATAGTAAATGGTTTCCTTTTGTACAGGAAACCATTTGGCTTTCACTCAGTGTAGAGTCACCCATAGACAGAAGGAAGAGGAAAGAATGAGGGAAAGAAAGACAGAAGAGGAAGGAAGGAGGAGAGGAAAGGGCAGGCACCCAAGAGAAGCACTACATCAAGTGAGTGGGTGGTGAGCGACCCCACCTACTTGTTATTATTATTATTTCTTTGAAAGCAGTCATAAGGAAGAGGGGAGTGAGCATGGAAGTAAAAAAGTTGCCGCATGATAGTACAGTACGGTATTGTGATACCAACTCAGACATATGGAAGTGAAGCTTGGACCTTGTTGGAAGGACACACGTCAAGAGTGAGAGCAGTGGAAATGAGTTATTTGAGAGGAACATGTGGAGTTACATGGAGAGACAGACTGACAAATGAGGAAGTGAAGGAGCATTGTGCTGTAGATGTGGATGTGATAGAAAGCATTAGGAGAAATACATTGAGGTGGTTTGGTCATGTGGAGAGGATGGAGAGCAAGACTGACAAGAAGTGTTTAAGCAAGTGAGGGATAGAGGGAGGGGGAGGCCAAGGATGAGATGAACGGATGGAGTCGAGAGGTATATGAGAGAGGGGGTTGTAAGCTGGGAGCAGAGCAGTGAAATGGTGTTGGACAGGGCAACATGGAGGCGATTTGTTTGTGGCCACTCTTTATGGGATTGAGGCATCTGGCAGTATATAGATAGGTAGAACTGTATCATCACTGTAGCTGAAGAGGACCTATTATGTTTCCTCTTTCCTTGCATTTTGGACCCTTCATCACACGATCTTAAGGTGGGAGAAACAAGATTGGTGATGATGATGATGATCGCATCTTGGCCGAGGCAGATCTGAAGTTTTTGTTGACTGTGGTGGCCATTTTCAGGAGAGAACTGTATCATCATTGTAGCTGGAGCAAACCTGAAGTTGTCTGCAAGTGATGTAGAGAGAGCTGAAGATGTCATCAAGGGCAGCTCATTGGTGGTGTGCCAGGGAGAGATTGCTCCAGAAACAACACTCACTGCTCTCAAGTTAGCACGTAAACACGATGGTTAGTTTACCTTAAAAGAGTTTAGCTCTTCATTATGGTGCTTGAAAGGGATGCCTTCATGTGGTGGCACTGATATAACTGAGTGGATCCACAATCAGCTTACACAAATATACCTAAGCTCACTCCTGATCCTCTGAATGGTGGGTGGTGGATTGCAGTGGAAGGGTAACTTCATCCTGCAGTTCACTGGGTTCATGTTCAGATGATCTTTTTTTTTTTTTTTGCAGGATTATTTGCATTGAAAGTGCTAAGAGACCAAGAAAAACTTTAACTCAAGGCATAGGAATAAATATTATTGCAGTCTTCCCTCCTTCGCCCCTGATTTGAGAAGTGTAATCAATACTAACAGCTGATCAGTTTTAGCGACTCTGTCTGTAGGTGAATTTGGATCAGTGAATTTGGTCAGCAATGATCTGGGCAGACTTAAGTGGTGTGAATACAGTATATTCAGTGTAAGTTGATTTCATATAATTATATTTGTTGTTCCCAAGAAAATACAGTATATGTACATTATGCATGTTGCTGCTAGTATTAAGGATTTAAGGATGTTTTACTGAGAACAGAGACAACCTGGTGTGTTGAAACTTCAAATTTTCACTAATACTGTACTTACTTTCATTTATAGTTTAATGGCTTTTGGCTAATTGCATTCCCACAACTTGGTGATGGGGTAAGCTTACCTAAAGAGTGGGTCAAAATGACCAGACCTGACTCACTGAGGGACAAGTTTACTGCCAGTCCAGCTGATCAGGGATCTGAGATACTGTATTTAACACTCATAGAAAACATCTCTACTGCTTTACCGTTTTAATAGCACACATCTCATAATACTTTAAGGCCCTTCAAATAACTGTTAAGTACATTGTTCTGGCCAATATGTGAGTGGAAGCATACTAGATAATGGAGTTGGTGGTGTATTGTGAATATGAGGTGATAACTATGGTAATAGCAGAACTGCCTTGTCTGGCAGTGACCAGTTTCCATTTTCATCCCCCAAACTTATGTTTTTGTTTTACACACTTGCTTTTGAAGTGCTTTACTTTACCTGTGCCTGTTTGTTTTTATATTATTTGTTTGCAGGAGATATTGGGGCTATTGTATAGTATATACACATTATACATACAATAAATGTCTAATGCTCAGAGAATTAACCCCAGCAATACAGTGATGTCTTTTTCATTCAACTCTTCCTACATACAGACATATATATTCACATTAGGAGAGTTTTTGTCATTTTTTATTGAAGAAGATTGTCAGGGGGAAATGAGAGTTTGCTCTGGCGAGGTCGCCAGATGTCAGGGGAAAATGAGACTTTTACTCTGACGTGTCGCCAGATGTCAGGGGAAATTTAAGTATTCCCAAGAAATAATGAAATATTGTATAATTGGTATACAATGTATAGCTAAGTGTGCTATGTCAATTCTCTAGGGTCGAGAATTACAAACTTCCTCAACGGCACGCAGCAGAGCTGCAATATTGTACCGTTGGCCTACGAGAAAGTTTCTTCCCCCCCCAACAATCAAAAAAAATTATAATAATAATAATAACAACAGGCTCTTGGCTGAGCCAACTCCCAGCTAGCACAACGGATTTAAAAAGTGATGTCAAAACTGGCCTAAGTACCGGCCGTGATTTAATTCAAAAGTTGTGCTAACGCAGAGTAGCAAACTGTATTAAATAACAGAGTGGAGTAATTAAACACAGTTAACAACTTTAACAAAGCTCAAGAAAAGAACTGTGAATTTATTAATTACAAAGAAATGAATTTACGTTACATGAAATTCAAATCAAATAAAGGAATGCACTCACTCGCTCAAACACTCAGATAACGGCTAAATATTTCAAAAAGCTTAGCCTAGGAAAAAACCAGAAAATACTGATCGGTATGGATGAACAGAGCTGCTGTGACGATCACCAAAGTGGGTGGGGCTGCAGGAGACACGCCAATACAAGCTGAAATCTGAAAAACGCTAGAAAAGCACAGAGCCCAGAGAGGCGTCCCGCGTCTCGCCGTGTCTACAGTCAAACTGAGCTCCCATTCAAATCGGCGGCGCGACGAGCGTGGGAGATGCACGCGCCGGCGTGTAACGGCTAACGCGCCAACAGACAATTGAAATTTACGGGACGATGTCACGACTCACTCAACACAACGTTACAATGTAGAAAATTCGTGACAAAGATACAGTAGATACAGCACTGGTCAGCTTCTTCACTACTAGAGGGCTCTTCTAAGCTAACTATAATTACCCGACTCAGAAACAACTAAAGACCACTGGATTGAAGGGTTTAATGAGACTTGATTCTAATTTTCTTTTATAAAATGAAGTCTCTTTTCCTGTTTTCAGTAAGGACGTTAATGAATGCAGCACCAGCAGATGCCAATATACCCATAGATATCCTGAAATATTCTGATATTTTTTGTGTCAATGAGAGTGAGGTAAGTTTTGTGTGTAATATTGCTTTATGACATAATGGAAATAAAGTGTGGACTTTGTTGGAAAGATACAAGTCACAAGTGAGAGGAGTGGAAATGAGTCCTTTGAGAGGAGTACGAGTATGTGGAATGATATGGAGAGATGGTCAGACAAATGAGGAGGTTAAGAAGCATTGTAACACAGATGTGGATGTGTTAAGAAGCATTAGGAGAAGTACCTGGTGATGGTTTGGCCATGTAGAGGGAATGGAGAGTATGTGAATGAGATGGAAGGGGAGATTGAGGACGAGATGGAAGAATGGTTTGGAGAGGTATACGAGAAAGAATGAGGGTGATGGAGGGAGGGCAGATTGATGATGGGGGACAGGGTAATAATGGAGGCAAATTGCTTGTAGCTACCTCATGTGGGATTAAGCTGCTGGGCTATAGATGGATAAATAAGTTACGGTAGTGAGATCTTTAAGTAGGTGCCCAGTGGTCAAAACTTGGCTTTAACCAAATATTTCATTAATTTTGATCATCTGCCCACAAGATATTGTGGTACAGTATATGTTGCTCTTGCCATGTTAACCACGTTACTCTAATGATGTCTTTTATTTTAATAACAAATCTGTCAGTCTGTATCCAGACTCCTTAATCCTGAAAGGTATGGCTACAAATTGCTCACCTACATGTACACACTACACATTGCTCACCTACATGTTACCGTGTCTTCTGACCTCAGGCTTATATACACTCTTTTAGTCTGTCTCATTTTTATCATTCTCTCCACAAGACCAGACTGACTTATTTATATATTTATTTATTTTTTATGCACTATAAATATCAGGCTGAGGTACTGACTGAAAGGAAGGTGAAAACAGAGGAGGATGCATATGAGGCAGCGAGCAGCTTGATGTCCCGCGGCTGTGGCAGTGTGCTGATCACTCTTGGAGAAGAAGGTGCCATTTATGTCTCCAAGGATCAGTGCATCAGAGTCCCTGCCCAGACTGTTACTCCTGTTGACACTACTGTTAGTTCTGTTCTGTGTTTTGTTGTTTTTGATGTTATAGCCCCTGGTTTATCAAGGTGTGAGGTCTTTGGACTATGTGCTGAATTTGTCTGCCTCCTGCATTCCATCATCCTTCTTTGAGGGGACAGGGAGGGAGTTGAAGGAGGTTTATATAACCTCTCAGTGTCACAACATTGAGCTGTCCCTCTCCACCACCAAACTTTTCCCATGGTCTGTATACAGCATTCTCAAGACAGATCTCGTAATTTTGTGTTACTTAAGAATTTTTTAAATACGCTACTGTCAGCATTTTCATCACAGTAGTTTCCTGTACACCAGCAAACCATTTAGCTACTATGCTGGGTGGTAACCATATAACCAAATTGTGGTGCCTAGTGGTTTAGTGAGTGATGGGGGAATTTTGGAAATCATCTGCCACCAGATGTCTCTCACTGTTAACAACTTCTCTGTCCTGGGCACATGTTCAGTAACCGTGATTTTTCTCTCTTGATGGGAGAACCTGTGTGGCAAAATACCATCATACACTGTTGAAGTATTGAAAAAGCTTCATAACATATACATAACAGAGGAGAATACGGTGCTCTCGTTGTTTTATTCCCCAAAATCGAAGCCCGAATTTTGAAAACCTGGCACATGTATATTTCTTTTCGTCGTTTTTAGTGATGTTGCTACAAAGCGAGTTAAATCTTGCCTTTTGATATGTTCAATATATATTGTACTGTAGTTTTAGCCAGGCACTTGTTTTGTTTGTGTCAGTCTCCCTTTTGGTGGAAATTTAATGATGATCCCTCTTTTGTCTGTCTTTCCTTCATTCTTTCCTGTTCTTTCTGCCTATGGGTGACTCTGCACTGAGTGATGAGCCAAATGGTTTCCTGTACACCAGGAAACCATTTATTTCGCTGGGTGGTAACCATATAACCAAATTATGGCGCCTGGTGGTTTGGTGGGTAATTGCGGCAGTCAGGTCGGATTGAGCTGGTGAAGGTTTATATCCATGGGGTGGTTTGAGTTACTGCTCACTTAATGCCACTCTGGGATGAGTGAGGCTGGTCACTCTCATCTTAAATGTCAGGACCAACTTGCCTAGCCCCGGGCTCCTACGCTCCTCATGGGGCGACATGGGATTGGATGATGATGATGATGTATTAAATTATTCTACATCAGCCATCCGAGCTCAGAGACAGTCCCTGTTCCAAGATTTGATAATGACTTATTCCCTTAGAAAAATGTGCTTCCACCACTTTCAAACAAGTCGTAACGTATCTTGGAATGGGGACTGTCTCTGAGCTTGGATGGCTGATGTAGAATGATTTAATATACAGTATCATCATGAAATTTCCGTCAAAAGGGAGACTGACACAAACAAAACAAGTGCCTGGCTAAAACTGCAATACTGTATATATCAAACATTTCGGGAGGCAAGTATGAACTCAGCTTTGTAGCAGCTTCATTAAAAATGATGAAAAGAAATATATATAAGTGCCAGGTTTTCAAAATTCGGTCTTCGTTTTCGAGGAAATAAAACAACAAGAGAAATGTATTCTCCCTTATTATGTTTTTGTTATGAAGCTTTTTCAATACTTCAGTGGTGTATGATGATAATTTGCCTCACAGGTTCTCACATCAACAGAAACAACTCATGGCAATTTAACATTAACTTGGGGCGTGCAAGCTGTTGACGGTGGTGGTCTCTAGCAGTAGGCAGCTTCACAAGTCCCCCATTAAGGTGCTCCAATCAGATTGAGCTGATGCAGGTTTATATCCAAGGGATGGTTGGGGTTTATTGCCCGTGTAATTCCACTCAGGGATGAGTGAGGCTGGTCACTCTCATCTTCAATGTCAGGACCAACTTGTCTAGCCCAGGGCTCCTGCTTTTCTAAAAAGGGGTTGGGATGATGATGATAATGACATTGCTATTTTCCTCTGTAGGGTGCCGGTGATGCATTTGTGGGTGCACTTGCATACTACTTGGCGTACCACCCAGGGTTAAGCATGGAGGAGATGATGCGACGATCCTGCCACATTGCCTCTGTCTCTGTTCAGGCTCCGGGCACTCAGAGCAGCTACCCAACCAGAGACAGTCTGCCAGAGACACTTTTCTAGCCATGTGAGACATCATCATACCACCACACATTTTTTTTCTTCTTCTTCTTCTTCTTCTTCTTTAGACTAGGATGTACACATCAAGAAAGTTCCACTTTACATTTTTCTTCTTCTTTTGATAGGGATGTACACTTCAAGAAAGTTCCACTTTTTAAACTCTCCCACTAGTTTGAACTTCTAAATTTGAGAGAAGTGCAGGTGAATTGGTAACCAGACACTCACCTCTCAGGTAACTGTGTGTGAGAGGTGTGGAGTTATGGCAAGAGGAAGGTTAGGGAAGCTGATGATTCCTATTCCTCCTCCTCCAGTCTCCACCCATTCTTACACATCTTTACTAGATAGGTGAGTGTCTGGCTTCTTCCTTAATAGTACTCCTTTTACAGTCTGAGGGTTGAAGTGGTTGATGAGCCTACAGTATACCACAGAATGTTCCTCAAGTGCACTTTGCACTACTGTATATTCTTACTAACATCTGTCATTATCACTCATCTGAAGAGAGAACCCCTTTCTAGTGAATGGGATAATGATGGCTGTATCTAGCACTTTAGTTTGGAGAGTTCCCCATTAGCTAAATAAAAGAGACGTCCACTGGCTGAAGGAGTTATCTTCATACAAAAGTCCGTCAGTATCACGTGGGGTTGCATTCTAAATGGCTTTGGTGATTTCATTACACCTCTTCCCTAGCGATTTAATCATAAGATGGCAACTCAGTATGTTCTCGTGTGCAGTTGATGTAAACTATGTCAGTATTAAAACAATAAGTATAAATGGCATAAAAGGGAATGTTAAAATTTAATATGAAAAATATAAAATGCTAAGGCCAGCTAGAAATGTTAAGGTTTAATATGAAAATTAAAAAGGCCATGAGCACCTAGAATATGGACCATAGCCTTTCCTGGGTGTACTATTCTTACCACAGAGACATTCTGTTCTCATTTTCATTTTCTTTATTATTACTACCATCTCTCCATCTTGAATGCCCGAGGTTTAGAAATAGACTATCACTAGAATTTGATGCTAGTCATGAAGAAGTGCTATGGAGGCATATAGAGCCTTAGTATTGTCTTATTTTGCCATTGAACATCATGAATAATGCTGCAAAAGGAAACAAAATCTAAGTAAGTGAAGGTGAATGAACTATACTGTAGTCAGCCACATCCTTCATACTATTACACTCAGCAGAAACCATGATTATACAACTTCTGTATTGAAGATACTTGTTGAACTACTAACACAAATAACACTGTCTTACAGCAGGCATAATTTATCATTTTGTACAGTACTGTATAGGCTATCTCTCACAGGACTGTATACACTATCTTTTCTTAACTGCCATTTTTGGTCATGTATGGTACTGTACAAATTTATTTATTGTAGTACACTTTTTGTTGCTCTTGTTATTGTAGTTGTTATTATTGTCACTCCAGGACTATGTACTACAGATGCCTCCAGAAGTTCTGTTTCTTCTCCTGCCTCTCAGTAATTCATAACACTACGTACATGTACCGGGTCTGCAGAATATTAGTTTGCGTAGAGCTCCATGTAGTCGCTGTAATCTTTTTGGTTATTTAGTTAAACTGTAGTCACTATAATCTTTTTGGCTATTTAGTTAAACTGTAGTCATTATAATCTTTTTGGTTATTTAGTTAAACTGTAGTGACTGTAATCTTTTGTTATTTAGTTAATCCAGCTGTTAGCTTTAACAGCTGAGTGATAGAATGTTATGAGTTACTGAAAGACAGGAGGAGGAGGAATGGAACTTTTGGAGGCAACTTAAAAATTGGTTAGAAGTTAACCATTCAATAATTCTATAATTCTTGTTATGTCCAACCTCAGATTCATAAACTTGGTATCCAGATGGCTCATGGAGTTCCACATGTTAAGTTTAGAAAGTATATAAGAAGAGATTATCAATAAGCATTGTTTTACATATATTTACTGAATGTGCATTGAGAGGAAAGTTGGGACTTGAAAGTGTTGGTGTTGTGATAAGGGAAGGTAAATTGGGATGGTTTGGGCATGTTGAGAAGATAGAGGATGACTAATGGATGCGGAAGGTGAGAGGAATGAACATTGGGGAGTAGGGTTGTGAGAAGCAGACCAAAAAAGATGTAGGACAAGGTCATAGACTGTGACCTTAGAGATAAGGGACTGCATAGGGAGGCTGCCTGGAATCAAGCAGTATGGAGAGCTGTCATTGGGTGACAGGGGCCTATGCTTGCAGACATGTTGCAGTCTTTATAAATGACTCGATACAACGGTTACTGTTTGCGATGCTTGCAGACACGTTGGAGTCTTTATAAATGACTCGATACAACGATTACTGTTTGCGATTTAAAGTTCTGTTGTTCTAGACAAGTTAATAGTTTAAGAGCTCAGGTATAATTTTGCATGGAACCAAGAAGTGTATGAATTTTATATTTTTGAATGTTTAAATATATAAGTAGATACATTAAACTTACATATACAAGATCCAGTCATTGTTTTTGTGGTACAGTACAGTATTCATCTGATTGTGAATCGAGTAAACAGCGGGCTGAAGCTATGCCCCTGCTGCAGTCCACCATCCTGTTTTCAGGAGATAGAAATGGACTTGAAGGACATTTATATAACTGCTACCCAGTTAATATCAATACGACTAAAGCATACCTCTTCTGCACTACTAGGTCCTGAAAATAGTTTAATGAAACCTGATTTGCTGATGCTTCTTTTTATAATGTGCATTATATCATGTTAACCTTGTGAAACTCAGGAAATGTTTTTTACTGTGAAGGAGTTTATTATGGTTGTTTATTCAAAAAGCTTATCTAAAGCTGAATAAAATAATTAAGAAGTGGCAAGAATAAAATTAAAAAGACATCCTTGGGCCCTGTGGGTTAATTCCCTGCATTATTGAGTAAACATTACACTGAGTGATAACCCTAGTGGTTCCCTGTAACCCAGGAAACCATTTACAATGCTGGATGGTAACCATTAGGGGAGGCAGTGGCTCAGTCAGTAGAGAGGTGGCCTGCAGTCCTACCTGACCCAGGTTCAAATCCCTGCTGGGGCAGGGAACAGTTTAAGGATTTGAATTTCATGAAATCACAACTTTTCTGATCTACCAGAAGACCCGCCAACATGTTGTAAAAATACCCCCGCTAATACCAGTACACCAGTCCTGTATGAGACAGCCCTAGCATGTATTCAATATGGACAGTGGATGTTAGCACCGAAGTGGTGACATGTAGAGAGGTGTATGGTATGTAGGAGGACTACTGGGCCCTGAGAGCAGGCTGTGAAGCCTATGCCCAGAGTCGGACACATGAGAAAATATATATATATACTGTAGCCAGGTAACTGGGTGATGTGGAGCCTATTGTGGTGCACCTGTTAACTGAATGGAGAGATGCAAATGAGGCATCCATCCAGGAACCAGACCTCCACACTGTTCTCCATGCCTCAGTATGGTGAGGTCCTATCAGCAACAAGGGAACACCAGTTCACAGCACAAGACTGCCCTGCAGGGGTGATTGCTTGCCTGTGGTTGATGGGTCTGCATAGTCAGATGGGCTGATCAACAACAACTGAGCATTTTATGACTGTATAGGAGAGGATTTATCATGACTGACAGAAAAATTGAGGGTAATGTTTTCGATAGCTGCGGAGATTTCGTAACACTGCTCCCTTAATGATTTGCTCTGTGCACTACAGCTCATTATTTCTGTATGTGTTATTGATGGAAAGTATGTCAGTACTGGTTTAAGATAATGCAGTTTCCAAGTAAAGGAATGTTAAGATATATTATTTATAATAAACACTAAGAAAGAGATGCTACATAGCCTTCTGAAGCAGCTAGAATATGACTCTGGGCCCCTGCTTAAGCACCTCACTTTGTGGGAGATTTTCTTATTTTCTTTCTGTTTTTTCTCAAGATGCTTAATTCAGCTTAGGAGAAATTTTACTTAATTCAGTTTAGGAGAAATTTTGCTTAATTCAGCTTAGGAGAAATTTATAGAAAAGAAGAGGTTAGATACAGCCTTCTTGTACGACTAAAGAGGTACCTCTTTAGTCCAAGAGATGCTTGAGAGGGTTGCCTTCATGTGGTGGGACCAAAATGACTGGGTGGCTCACTGCCCAGTTATACAAACATCCCTCAGCTCCCTCTTATCCCCTGAAAGAAGGATTGTGAACGGCAGATAGAGGACAACTTAAGCCTGCAGTCCACTTGGTTCACACTTCAGATGAACCTGGGGTTACAACTGTGATTACTGATACAAGAAGCCTTTCCCAGGTTGGATGAATTAGTCTGTTAGCAGGAAGTAGAAAATAAATGTTGCGTCACCTGAGTGAAGGAATTAATTGTTGTTTTTGCTTTTGTTGTTGTCCCTGACTCATCTGGGTGTTGGTTTATCGAAAGTGCAAGATGTTCTAAAGGTAGTATGTAGTGTAAGATATATGGTAAGAAAATAATGCAATTCTTTGATGCTAAATATTGTTCGTGAGAAAAAACAAACAGTAGCCACAACTGTGTACAGTATACAAAACTGGTTTTGGATCAGAACATTGACATACGCACGATGGGTGTTAAGTCACAGCATGTTATTATATCACCATCATCCCAACCAACATTTCCTACCCCAAAATAGGGTAAGGTAGGATCCAGAAGGCAAGAAATGAGAAAAACAGCAAAGAACTAATCAGTAAACAGTCCAATGAATTAGGCTCCATAGTCATTCACTCACCACATAACTCATGGAATTCTGACCCTCGTTTCGTTTCGTTTCGTTTTTGAAGGCTCCAACATGCTTGCATGTGTCGGCCTTGGTCACCTAATGGCGGCTCTCCACGCTGCTCGATCTCTGGCAGCCTCCCTATTCAGTCCCTTAACCCTTAAGTCACATTTAATGACCTCGTCCCATGTCTTTCTCGGTCTACCCCTCCCAACCCCTCCCCCAATATTAACACTTCTCACCCTCTGTACCCAATTATCATCCCCCATCCTCTCCACATGTCCAAACCACCTCAGCCTACCTCTCCTCATCACAACACCAATACACTCCAGTCCCATCCTACCTCTCAACTCTTCTATCGTAAACCCAGCCCCCCCAGGCCTTGCACGCAGGGATGCACTGCACATCCTACCTCAAAAAAAAAAAAAAAATGTTAAGGGGCATGTGTTGTGCTAAAGAGTGGCATCTGCAAAGAAACTGCTGTAGTGCAAACATTTTGGGCTGTGCACCAAGTTACAGTAGATCTTAATTTAACTACCACCTTATTGACCTATATCTTTCAAATAGCAAAACTTTGTGCTAATATCTTAGTAACATGATTTAACACAATGTTTGTAAATTGGAAGAGGTTTGCTAAACATCTTTTTTATGGATACTCCTGAAAGTAATGTCCTTGAGTCAATGTTTATTTTTTTACAGTATTTATTTTTGTCAGTGCATCTGTGCCTTAAGTTTTGGTTTAGAAGTAATGAGAAATATTTCCTGCATATTAGACGTACATACATAAAAATGGTGCCATGCTTCCTCTTAAGGAATTTCCAGACCTATTTGTTCTGAGCATATGGTAAAAAGAAGTTTGTGTCATTCCACATTTGTGCTGTTGGCATGTTTCACTGGTGATTTCCACAGTTTGTCAGTAGGCTGAGTCAAAACTATGGCATGGGATGTGACTGGTAAGCCTAATGGAACATAAAGAGTGGCTTTATAGTTTATTTATCATATAATTTGTATTTGGGGATGATCGTGATATACCGTACATTCTGGCTACCTAATTTTTGCTCAGTAATTTTGGTATCCAGCAATCACACAGATATGGCAGAATCCACATCAGTGGGAGGCCTCATGAATTAGTGGAAAGTGTGATGCAAAGTCATTATTATTATTTTTAGTATTTTTTATTTTAACATGACTTATTTTGACATACCTGAGTATTGTAATCCATGGTGTGAATTGTTAGTGAAAACATATTCACATGAAAAAATGCAAATGATACACCCAACTATTGTTTTCTTTCATTTCAGAGTACAGTGCTGCTTATGAGTAGGAAGAGTCAGTCTCAGACATTGAGGTCAGTTAAAAGGGAGTGATGCAACATTATAAGTAGAGACTGAGAAAACTGCAAGGCAGATTGATTGTACGGTACAAGGAAGTATCAAAGAACAGAAGAGAGAAAGCAAAGGACTGGATACATAGGATAGGTATGTGAACAGGGAAAAGGAGAGATTCTTAGTATTACACTAAAAAAGTTCAGTACTCAGGGTGTTCCAGAAATTGTGTGAGAAATTTCAGTAGGTTATTCATGGGTAACTTGTGAGTAGTAAGTGTTATATGAAGAAGGGTTTAGTTCATAGTCATGATGGAGGTTCAATTACTGGTATGACTTTGTGGGCAAACTTTTATCTTCCTCATGCTTATAGTGTCATCAGTAATTGTCACTCCATAATGGCTGAGAATTGGAGCCATGTTGACAGCATTTTTTTTTTCCCCCCAAAATTATCACATGAAAAACCTCTCGAAGTCTGTCAGACTTTTCCTGGGAAACCATGTAGTATGAGGAGGAGGGTAAGAGAGGAGTGCTTACAGTTGGACCTCAGATTTCCTGGGTGCACCTTCCTGATAGTTTCAGATTCATCCAGTTTTGAGAAATTAGGTGTTATTTGAAAAAATATTGACAAACAAGGTGTACTGAATACACAAAGAACACATAATCATAGTCAGCTTTCCTCCTTATTATCCTTCCCCCTGTCATATCTTTCCCCGTCACTCGTCTTCCCTCTTCACTAATCCCTTCTGGTCTCTTCACCTGTCCTCCCCACTTACCTTTCCTTTTTCCTTATTTTTCATTCTCACTCATTTTTCATCCTTACTCGTTTTTCTTCTGTCATCTTTCCTCCTTACCCATCTTCTTACTATACTCCTCATTATTCCCCCTTGAAATAATCAACCCCGCGGCTGTATATAGCATTCCAGAAATGCTGATCAGTAAACTGCATCGTATATTCCAGAAGAGCCACACGAAATATTATGAACTCTTCAGTCCTTTTTCGCACCTACTGCATACTTATGCTTGGTGAGTGGGTCTTGAATTGTCAGTGTGGAGTGTAGACTTTGTCTGACTAAAATGTTACCGGTATCATGTTCGGTTAGGTTTAAGTGGGTCAAAACACATGATGAAAAAATACGATTTTTAAAAACAGTTTTCCAGCATCACGAATTTAGGAACTGTTTAGGGCCGCCACAGTCTAGGGGTTAATACACATAGTCATAACATCATCAAGTACTTCTCCATTTCTGTCACCTGTTGCAAGTATGTGATGACTGTATTCTTAGGCCTGTATTCTAGATGGCACAGGAGACTTCATAACACCTTTTCCTTGGTCATTTATTATGTATATTACATTTAGATATTCAGTTTTGTTTTATTTATATATTTCTGGTACTAACAAGTGCAGGGAAGGATTGCTTTCACATTGTGGTGTTGATATGACCAGGCAGCTCTGCTGCCAGGTTATACAAATATCTCATAGTGTCCTTCCTCTCCCCCAAAAGGAGCATGTTGGGCTGAAGGATGAGAGCAACCGAAGCCTGAAATTCACTGGATTCACATCCAGTGAGCTGGGCCTGCTAACAACCACAGAAACAATGGTGTCAGCATATTTTGCCTTAGGAACATGAAGAGAACAAAAAAAGTGTACAGTAATATGCAAAATGTATCACTGAGAAAGAGGTGCTGTGGCACAAAATTTTCCATGCCACCAAGAATATAGCCTTTCAACCAGAGACACAAGCCTCCAGTTTCCAGTGGTCATTTGTGAATCCCATAATGAGAGTAAAGCTTGTTTAGCTTCTGCTTTGTTGCTGAATGAATTCTATAATCTGGTATGCAGGCTTCTTATTGTGGCTCCAGGCTCATCTGTTTATAAGCTCGGTGAACTGGAGGTTGAAGTTGCTGTTTTCTTCAGTCTGCCATCTTCCTTTTGGGAGATGGGGGGGGGAGTTGGGGAAATTTTGTATAACCAGGCAGTAGAAGCACTTGCTTATAGCAGTGCTGCCACAGGAAGGTGTCCCTCTCCACCATACAGACTAACCACATCTAATACTTTTAATTGTTCCATAAATAACACTTAGGAACTGGGAGCTTGTGTACATCATTGACCTCTCAGGTAGAAGAATATGGCATTTACATTGTTTTCACTTTTAATTTGACCTAAAATTGCCATGTCTCTATCTGGAATGCTGTGTAGTAACCATGGATTAATACTAGAATATGATACAGCTCTAAAAGAAGTGCAATGGAAAGGATGTAAAGCCATAGCAATGTCTTTACTGCTAATGTGTTATGTGAAGAAAATTGCAAAAGATAAAACTCTGGACCAACTTAGATAAAAGAACTCTAGTGTTTTCCATGTCACACTTGCAGGCAGGTCACAGTCACAACCACTCCACCATAGGAACCAAACCATCACACTTTTTGAATATAAAGGAGGTGTGCCAGTGACGCAAAGGGTGACTGTTTTGGATCTATTGACCTTTGATCTATGCAAGGTAAGAAATGAACTCTTTTTCTTTTATCGTGAATGTAGGTGGGATCCTTTTTAGTATATTTTAGCTTTTACAAGATGATTTTATTCACCTTGGGAAAGGTATCTCATATTGAAGGGATGTATTAAGGTTGTATCAAACTCTTGTAGTGTGAAATAACTAATGTGAGCTGAATAAAATCATCAGGTGAAAACAAGAATATACCAAAAAAGACATCCCTGGACTCTGTTGTTTGAGAATTTTTTTTTAGCCACCCTTTATTTTAGTGTATCTTATTTGTGCAGTCAACCAGCTGACTCAGAAAGGTGGTTTACTGTCACATCAAACACTTATTGACTCACTGAGTTACTGTACCGTTTCGAAGGATGGGGTCCAGACCATATAGCAGATGTGTTAACCCCAGTCAGACTGATTCTTTGTAAGATAGTTTGCCTTACCCAAGTCATTGTTGTATAACTAATGTAAATTGTACTTCATATGAGGCTTGCAGCATGGCCCATGCCTACTTTCATTGTACCTTATGTGAGGTCTGCAACAAGGCAGAGGTTGAGAAGGCAATATTTTGAGCAGAGGTGGACCTCCACCTAATCCAGATTTTAGGCTGGGTAGGACCCTTGGGGGCCACTTCCTCCCCTGTGGGAGACATTTCCAGGGGTCCCATCCTTTGCTGGTATGCAGGGCCATAGTTTTCTACTTGGGGAAAGTGAACTTTGGCACAATGCTAGAACTCCTCCAGTACCAGGTATTAGACAGGGTGGAACCCATCACGGGCTGTCCCCTTAGGGGTAAGGGGGTCCTGGTGGCCCTGAACAATGCCAGTTTGCACAACCAGAATTTTTACCTCAGAAAATGAATTTTGCTTTGTGGTAGACATGATGGGACTTTCCCCCTCGTGGAGAGGATATCCCCGGGAGGGGTATATATATATATATATATCACACACACAGATATCGGACACAAGTTTTTGGTGCATTTTGTGTCTAATTCCTGTGTATACCAAACGATTTCTTCTACCTTAGAATGGATAGTTCAGATTAGTAAGGAAAAGTGATTGAACTGAAGGGGTTAATATTTTTTGCTGCTTCAGACTAAGATAATATCAATAAGTTTTTGGGAAATCTCTTGTATAGTATATAGTAATGGAGTTCCTAAAGGCTACATCTAACTCCTTCATTTCGACAAATGTTACTGAGCTTCATAAAAACATTTGTAAATAAAAAAGATGAAATAGAAAAAAAATTATCGTCAGGGTGAAGGGGTTAAATAAGATAATGTCCTTTCTGTTCTGTTCAGAGTGGCATTGAAGAGTCCTCAATGCCTTTTCCTTCACGATTTATTTTATACATCACATTACAGTATCCTCAGGTATGGTACTGATGCAAACTATGTCAGTATTACAACAATACAAAAATAGCACAGAAGAAAGTGGTAAGTGGTAGTACATAAAATAAATCGATAAAAGGGAACGTTAAGGTGTATGCAAAACAAATCGCTAAGACAGAGGTGCTACGAAGCCTTCTGTGCCAAAGACGGTGGTCCCATTTCACATACAGGCCTTTAATATCATACCTCCACTCCGGGCCCCTCTAATTTCAAAACCAATTATCCTTAATCAGCTCCACGGGAAAATGACGTCGTTAATCCGGTTGAGTTTGTAAAGTGAATGAGATCCAAGACTGCGATTGGAGGCGAGTGTGGGTTTAGGTGGCATGGAGAGAGAATGAGTATGAATGGGCGGTGTGTGTGTGTGTATGTGTGTGTGTGTGGTTTCCAGTTTTGTGTAGTGTTGGAGAGGGACGCCGTCATGTGGTGATACTGACATACCCATGCGGTTACACTGCCGCATTATGCAAACGCCCTTCAGAACCCTCCGTATCCCTTTAAAGGAAGAGGATGGACTGCAGGAATAGGGCAGTTTCAGCCTATAGTTCATTGAGGTCACATTTAAGTTGATCCTAGGTCTACAATAACAGCAGCTTCTTCTACTGCTACTACTACAACTGCTACTACTACTACTACTACAACTGCTACTACTACAAACTAGTGTTTTACAGTAACGGCTCAATCTGCTTTAGTGAGGGGTGAAGACATTTAGCTGCTGTGTGGCATTTTAAATTAACCATAGAATAGACACTGAGACACTGTAAAACAGTGTTTAATCCATGAATTATCATATTGTCCCGCGGTGGCTGAATGATTAGCATCTCAGACTGCGAATCTGCCGGCCTGTTAGCATCAGGGTTCGAATCCTGGTGTGGGTAGCTGGGTTCCCTTGACTCAGGTGTCCATCCACCCTTCGTGGGTTGGTAGGTAAAATGAGTACCTAGGGTAACACCTAGGGGAGGTAACTGTGGTGACCTGGATGATGCAGTGGCCTTGTATCCCAGGTTATTGGGTGAATAACCCGCTACAGTTTCAAAGGCCTGTGTTGCGGAGATGAGCACTACGGCTAAGCGCCTCATGGCGTATGCTCCCACCTTTGCCTATTTTTACCATCATATTGAGTGGGTGGTCATGGATTTTTTTTTTTTTAGTGTGTATCCTGATTATCCTTTGTATACGGTAGTTCTTTCACTTTAACTTGGTCCAGGTTATCATCCATTTTTTTTTTTTTTCATATAATTTCACGTTGCTCAGTAGCAGAGAAAGGCGATGCTACTGCTCAACATCGTTCCATAGCACTTCGTGATTGGGAGCACATTATAGATTTAATCTGTTGTTACAGTTCAGCATTCTAGGTGGCGAGATGGTAGTTTCAGGCCAGGTTAAAATTAATTGAGTATATTCCAGCAGTGGCCGCATCGAGGGTTGTGTAGTGCTGCCTATTGTGTAAACCGAGGCAGGTTCGTCATTTTGCTGGTGTCATTTCATAGTTTACCTCTCACTCAATGGATTCCTATGCTTTAGGGAAATCTATACTTGGTTTACTTCAGCTTGGCCTGAAATTGCCACCTTTACATCTTGTATACTGAGTCGTAACAGATTGATGATAGAATACGATGCTAGTCATGAGGAAGTACTGTTTAACGGTTGTAGAGTCACAGTACTGTCTTATTCTGCCACTGAGCTACGTGAAGTAAGCAGCAGCAGGACAACAATGTGGGCCAAGCTAAGGTGAAAGGACTATAAAGCATTGCAAGCTTTATTATCAGTGACACGACTCCTTTGCCAGCCACCATCTGGTTGCCAAGCTACTAGTGCTCCGTAAATATACCATAGGCCTGTGAACAAATGCCTGGGACACGTGTGTGTGTGTGTGTGTCTAAATAGATAGGATATATAAACGAAAATATATACTGTATTTACACTTTTAAGTCGATCTACATCGTAAACTAATGCCTATCCACAAAATTAGGAAAATTAATATTAGTTGTTTCATAATTTTCAAGGGCTGTCATATACTGAAACTCATGGTAAACACATTATCGTTGATTTATTTCATCACTGTGCAGTACTGCATCATATATATGCATTAATCTGGATATATTACCAGTGCAAATCAGAGGTCGCCGGAGTTGCTTCAGAGCCAGAATGTTAAGAAACTTTGGTGAAAAACATGTAGTAATAGTAGTAGTAACTGTGGTAGTTGCAACCCAAGGATCATCAAAATGTGAGCCCAGTGGACTGTAGGCTGAAGTTACCCTTTTACTGCAGCCCACCATCATCCTTTTGGGGAATAGGGAGGGAACTGAGGGACTTTTGTATGACCAGGCAGTGGAGCCACCCGGTCATCAGTGCCACCATGTGAAGGTGTCACTCTCCAGCACCGATGTAAGGCATGAAAAGGATTCATGGGAAGTAGAAAATGGCACAAGGTCGACACTGGTAATGCTGACAGGCATTTCCGCAACAAGCGATAAATAGGCTGTGCCTTTTATGGACCATCCTGTGTTTTAGTGAGTTTGAGGGTAGTAGTAGTAGTAGTGGCAGTAGTAGTAATTGCAGCCCCTGCCTCATCTGAACGTGAACTCAATGGACTGTATGATTGAGTTACCCTTTTCCTGCAGTCTCTATCCTCTTTTCGGAGGATAAGGAAGTTCTAGATGTGACGTGTCATTTTTTTTTTTTTTATAACATTCAGAGATCCTAACCCCTTTCAGTTCATTTGAAAGGCAGGTGTAGTTAGACTGGACGGTGACTTTGACTAGATTGTTTCACTTTGACCTAAAATTGCCATCGCTTCACCTTGAATCCAGAGCTGATGCAAGAGATGAAGAGTAGAATATGGTGCTAGTCACGAAACACTGCTGTGGAAATACTTCAGAGCTGGAGTATTGTATTATTATCATTGAGCTACGGCCAGTAAGCTGCAAAAGGCCAGAAATATTAAAGCTAAGGTGGACGATGAGTTGCTTGTTATTCTGTTTAATGGTTTCTCTTGTTCAGACATTTCTTTCAGTACTGTGCGTGCCCTGGGAGACTTCGTACTTCCTCTTCTTTAGATATTACACCGTGACATTCTGTTGTATGTTATTTGCACCATTTGAAACTTTTGCCTATGTTATATGTATGTTCTTTGTTTTGTTTAAGTGTTTATGTACAATGTTATTGTATCATTTGAATGTTGATATGTTAATAGTATCGCTTAAATATCTTACGGTAGGTTATTGAACACGTGTAATTTTTAGATGCGATTAGTCTTTATCCCACATGGGCCAGACATGTTCTGTAAATCGTTACATGCTTCCGAGAGAGAGAGAGAGAGAGAGAGAGAGAGACATGCAAGCACGTACACACGCGCCCACACACACTCACACAAGCAGAGAGAGAGAGAGAGAGAAGGTAGGGGGTGGGGGGTTGACAGCGCGACCGCAGGACAGAGCCAAGTCGCTACTACACCGGCACCACCACTCTCTCCCTCACTCCCAGACACCCTCTCACACTGCAACCATCTCCACCCACATAAAAGGCTCAATCTCTATAGCACACAGCCAGAATAACACCATAGAAACACCGCAGTAGCACCGTCAGTCTTTCTTACGTATTTAGCATCACCTGTCTCCGTAAAACTCCGAGTTCAAGATCTTTGCGTCCCCTCAGAGAAAAGGGACAGTCTCAAACAAAGGACCAAAATACTTCCTTATAACACTAGGCAAGTTCTTCTCAGTTTTTGTAACACCCAACAAAAACGCTTCGTTATAACCTCATCAAATTTCGCTACAGTCCTTATAACACCCAACCATACCTCTTCGTTGTAACACCATCATAGTTTCTTTCCATTCTTTGTAGCACTATCTGGCTCTCTCTTGAATCCCCATTTAAGTTTTCTTTTTACACTACTCTTGTCCCATCTACCAGTACCTACATTTTTCTTTCTGCATCATCATTCTTTCCGCACACCGTCGACTAATATTTCTGTACATCACCATCTAATTTTCTCAAGTGTACCACCAAATCAAGACTTGTCTCACAGTCAGGCGATTTATCTGTACCTCACGTAGCCTCCTTTTAACGTCATCAAAGCTACTCTTCTACACCACCAAGTTTTCTCCGTACATCACCATTTTAATCATTGAACACCATCATCTAAGCGTCCTTTGTACACCATCAAACTTTCCTTCTACATCAATCATCATTTAAGCTTTGGACACCACCATTTAAGCTCTTGTACACCCTCTAAGCTCCCCCTGCTCACTGCCAACTTTCAAAAGCTCCTTTCACAGTTGGTCCACCCTAACCCACAGACCGTCCCGCCAATACTCGAGTAACCTGGAGAGATCCCGGATATTGGAGGTGCCCCTAGGCTGCCCCCCTGCCCAGGATCTAAGGGTGGGCGGCCCCTGCACAGCTAAATTCAAATTCAAATCCGGGCGCTGCACTGCCTCGCGCCCTTCCACAGCAAATCACCACTACAAGCATTCCTCCGTCACCTTCCTCTTCAGCAGGGACTTCGGATAATCAGGTATGTGGATTTCATGTGGATTTTATTTTTGAGGAAGCTGTTTTTTGTGACTGTGAATATAAATAATATAACTTTGCCCAATCAACACTCCCCCGTTTAACTTGCGGTAAGCAAGTATATGGAAGGTTTGGTTTCAGGGATGGTGTGGGCTTTAGGGTCGTGTTTTAAGTGGCTTTGGACATTTCGTAACACCTCCCCCGTAGCGATTTATTCTGCACATTTCTCCTCAGGATCCTCATGTATGTTATTGACGCAAAGTATAAATAACATACAAAGGGATGAAGAGATCTAATATGCAAAGTAAACCGCTTAGGGCGAGGTGCTACAAAACCTTCTATACCACGTAACGTGCTGGCCCTTAAAATTACTTCAGCAGAAAATTCGAATACCATAAGCATGCCAGTGAAAGGTTTCTTGTCATGGGCTGGTATCCTTTTCGGTTGAGGAAGCCCCCTAACACCTTCTCTTAAGCGATCTAATACACCTTAATTACTGTACTCTTCTGTTACACAAAGCCTTGCAGTATTACCATAATTAAAGGGATTAAAGAATCCCCCGAGCTAGACCTTACAATGAGATCATATAGCCCCGCTAGGTAACAGGAGGGCGCTACCCCTCCCGGCACGGCAGTCCCGGTTGCGGCTCGAACTCGCGACCCCCCGGTCCCGAGCTTGATGCTCTCTACCTCTGAGCCACCGTGCCCCCAAAGTATCACCATAATCCTCTTCTGTGTTACGTAGATCCTTTCAGTATCACCATACTCTGCATAAATAATGTACAAAAGGAATTAACCAGCCATATACAGACATAAATTACTTAGGAGGGGATGTTAGGGAGCTTCATTAACTAACGAGAGTACGAGCCATGGAGGATGTCTTTGAAATAGGGGGCGTGTGTTTTAATTTCTGTGTCAGAATAATGTCCTTCTTTCCCTAAATTGTCCCCTGAAAAGTCTGCCGAATTTCTAGAGGTTATTTTTGGACCAGTTTTGCGTTAGAATGCTTTATCAGTATGGGTCCAATTCTCAGCAGTTACTGAGCCACAATTACTGGTGATCTTTTTGGGGAAAATGGTTTGTCTCATAATTCACCCATAAAGTTTTCAGTAATTGTGGCTGCGTACGGTTGAGAATTGGATCCATAAAATTAACCCAAGAATTGCCTCCTAAAATTTGGCACAGTTCACGGGACACCATATATATACGCATTGTAACGCCCGGCTTGCAAACGCCTGACTCTGACGGACAACCTTGGTGAGCAATTTGGTGTGTTTTATGTGTAGGGGTAACCCCCTCACCCCAATAACGCGTTTCTAAATTTATTCTTCCTACCACAGATGATTTGTTTCTACCTACGAGATTTTTCGACCAGGAAGGGTTAAATACAGCCTCCATATATCGTCAGCTGTATTAAATCGTCTGGAGGCAGCAAAGATAAAAAAAAAAAAAAATAGCATCATAGTCAAGGGATAAAATTTAAACTGCCATGGAAGGATATTTAAACTGCCGTCTGTATATTTAAATTGCATTCTGGCGAAATACTTTAGCAGGTGGAAATAACAGATAATTTTTAAACTGCCATGCAAGGATATTTAAACTCGCCTGGATATTTATACTGTGGAGATTATAATTGCCCTGAGGAAATAGTACAACTGGTGGAAATACTACATTGGTGTGCGAGAGTATTTTTAATCTGCTGCGTGTTGATTATGGAGGGTGGTTTATAAATATCACCGCACAAGAAAATCAGTTGACGGCATCTATGTGTTGCGGGGACGGCTCAGTCTGCTAATGTGGGCATGGGTGTGACGCTGGGAGTAGGAAATGGCTAATGATGCAGGATAGAAATAGATAACGATGACTAAATCGTCCCCATAACACGAGAAATCGGCCGGCAGAGTTGAAAAGCAGCGTTATATATGGACAAGCCTGTATTTAAACTGCAAGGAAAGTGTATTTAAACTGCCATTGGTATATTATTACTGCTATATGAAAAAAATACTGTTAACTTCCATTTGAGGCTGACATAACTGCTTCATGAAAAATAATATGGGATAGGCAGCAACGCTACCGTAAGTTCTTGTTTTAATGCTTGTTATTGTGACAGTCGTTATATTGCAGTTTTATACAGATTAATCAGCAAATATTTCTGTGCCTTTCATAGAGTAGTTCCATGAAACTGAAAAGTCTGACGATCATAAATTGGAGAAGCAGCATGGAGCAATAACAGAAATAGAAAGTTATATTAAAGAATTGCTAGGGTACGGATATAATTTTCATATCGTTGCCTTACATATTTTGCAGTTACATTTTTAAAGGTCATAAACATTGATGCACGGGTATTATTATTTTTTTACTTAGGATAAAATAATGATGCTGGGTGCCTTGTACAGTCGCCCCAGCAAAAACGAGCAATTTTGCTGGATATTCCTTATTTCAGCTGTTGGGTGTACAGTATATCGAGGTAAATTTATGTGGCTGTTATTGAATTAGTATGAACTTTGACGTAGAGGCTAGTAGGACCATCATAAACACACACACACACACACACACACACACAGCCCTCCACGTACGGTCGGTATTTTTGGGTAGGGACCATCTCTCTCTCTCTCTCTCTCTCTCTCTCTCTCTCTCTCTCTCTC
>JAGKTI010005752.1:0-19092 GCA_018397915.1 Birgus latro
TAAAATGGGGAAAGCCCCAGGAATTGATGGAGTGTGTGGTGAAATGCTGAAGCATGGGGGAGAGATAGTAATAGAATGGATGTGGAAGGTGTGCAGATTGGCTTGGGAGGAGGGTAGAGTCCCGGAGGATTGGAAGTCAGGTATAATTATTCCTCTGTACAAAGGAAAAGGGGAAAAAGCAGTGTGTGGTAATCATAGGGGCATTTGCCTTCTCAGTGTAATAGGAAAAATATATGGTAGGATACTTATTGACAGAGTTAGGGAAATTACTGAGGAATTAGTTGGAGAAGAACAAGGAGGTTTTAGGAAGGGAAGAGGTTGTGTAGACCAGATATTCATTCTTAGATCCTTAGTGGAAAAGTTTCTAGAGAAGGGCAAGAAGTTGTATGCAGCCTTCATGGATCTGGAGAAAGCATATGACAGGGTGGATAGACAAGGTTTGTGGAAGGTATTAAGAATATATGGAGTGGATGGGAAGTTGTTGAAGGCAGTGAAGAGTATGTATGAGGGTGCTAAGGCTGCATACAACTTCTTNGTGGAAGCAATGAAGAAAGTTAAAATGGGGAAAGCCCCAGGAATTGATGGAGTGTGTGGTGAAATGCTGAAGCATGGGGGAGAGATAGTAATAGAATGGATGTGGAAGGTGTGCAGATTGGCTTGGGAGGAGGGTAGAGTCCCGGAGGATTGGAAGTCAGGTATAATTATTCCTCTGTACAAAGGAAAAGGGGAAAAAGCAGTGTGTGGTAATCATAGGGGCATTTGCCTTCTCAGTGTAATAGGAAAAGTATATGGTAGGATACTTATTGACAGAGTTAGGGAAATTACTGAGGAATTAGTTGGAGAAGAACAAGGAGGTTTTAGGAAGGGAAGAGGTTGTGTAGACCAGATATTCATTCTTAGATCCTTAGTGGAAAAGTTTCTAGAGAAGGGCAAGAAGTTGTATGCAGCCTTTATGGATCTGGAGAAAGCATATGACAGGGTGGATAGACAAGGTTTGTGGAAGGTATTAAGAATATATGGAGTGGATGGGAAGTTGTTGAAAGCAGTGAAGAGTATGCATGAGGGTGCTAAGGCTGCAGTGCGTGTGGATGGCAAACTGAGTGAATCTTTCCATTTGAAGGTTGGATTGAAACAAGGATGTGTCATGTCTCCATGGTTGTTCAATCTGTATATGGATGGGGTTATAAAAGAGATACAAGGTCGGGCAGTGGATGTTGGAGAGGCCCTAGTGAGAGAGGGCAGTGTTTGGAAACTCCCTGTACTGTTGTTTGCAGATGATACTGTATTGTTAAGCGAAGATGAAGGGGAGCTGCAAGGCTTGGTAGATGAGTCTGGGACAGTGTGTAAGAAACGGAATCTAAAGATGAATGTAGGGAAGAGAGAAGTGAAGCCAGTGAATGTACAGTGAGACTGGATGGGAAGGATATGGAGAATGTGAGTGAATTTAAGTACTTGGGCAGTGTGATGAGTAAGGATGGAAGTCTGGAGGGTGAAGTGCTCGAAAGGGTGCAGGTTCGTTGAAAGCAGTGATAAGAAACAGGGAGGTGAGCATGGAAGTGAAAAAGTTGTTACATGACAGAATTGTGATACCAACTCTGACATATGGAAGTAAAGCTTGGACCCTGTTGGAAGGACAGAAGTCAAGAGTGAGAGCAGTGGAAATGAGTTATTTGAGAGGAGCATGTGGAGTCACATGGAGAGACAGACTAACGAATGAGGAAGTGAAGGAGCGTTGTGGTGTGGTTGAGGATGTGATGGGAAGCATTAGGAGAACCACGTTAAGGTGGTTTGGTCATGTGGAGTGGATGGTGAGTGAAAGACTGACGAGGATTGGGTGTGGGGGGGTGGGGGGGGGGGTGGGGGGGGGGTGGTGGGGGGGGAGGAGATGGAGGGGTGGAGTGGGGAGGTATATGAGGGAGGGGGGTGTGAGTTGGAAGCGTGGTAGTGAAATGGCAGGGGACAGAGTGACATGGAGGCGATTTGTTTGTAGCCACCCCGTGCGGGATTGAGGCGTCTGGCAATAGATAGACAGATAGATTTTAATAATGATTTCAGTTACTACTTTATATCAATCTGATTTAAATCAAACAACCCTGGCTGTGTGCATGTTCAAATTCCCAAGACCTGCCTAGAGATATTATGATCAGGTACTAGCACATAAACCAGTCACCTATCCTTAACCTGCCGAGTCCCATCGACGTACGGTGTACGTCGCAACTTTTTCCCGCGGACAGACCCAACGATGTACACCGTACGTCACGCAATTGCAAGGCCCATTGTGTGCAAATTTTTCTACATTTGCAGGTGATTTTTGGTAGGCATATGTGGGAGACCTTCCTCTACCTGCTGTTAAGCGGGGATACTGCCTGGCCCCTCCTAACCCCCCTCCCCCCCACACTGGGCAATTCACCTCTTAGCAGCAAGCTGGCCAGTAAAGGTATCTCTCTAATGACGAAATTCACGGTGAAAGTGATTCCTGAGGTGGAGGACAAAGAAAAAAAGAAGCTAGAGGTAGAAACAAACAGATGCGATGAGGTGGTAATGTCGTAAAGGAAGGTGCCATATACTGGGGTTTTTGGTAAGTGAACAATGCTTATAAATGCCTATATTATTGTGTGAAAACCATTATAGACTTTTACTACACATAAATTTGTACCAAATAAATGAAATAAATATGTAATTTTAAGTGGTTTGAATTAGTCAACCCTTCCATAGTTCGTTTTCTTAGCCAGGTACCCTGAAAAAGAAGGAAAACGTAAGGTTGAGTGACACCTGTATCAACATTTTTTTACCTCAGGATCGCGATTTCACTATGAATTTTCGATGTTTCTCACCAAAAGCGAAGGTTTGAGCCAAAAAACAAAAAGTCGAAAATCGGTCGGGATCTGGGGGTAGGCTGGGTTAAAAACCGGTCGGGACTCGGCGGGTTAAATATTTTGGACAACAGTAGCCTGGTCTCAGGATCCTACAACTCCCATGCAAGCTGGCTGTTACCTCACTTAATCCACATTCTACTATCCACTTTAACAGTCATGCTAATAGCTTTTCTCACCCCAAAACTCATAAGCCTATACACAGTACAATTCATGGTGGTCTTTCTATTTCTCCCATCCTACCTGTCACTTTTTATTGCTCCTGTCCACTTCAGGTAGCTCTGCAATGAGTGACATGCCTAATCACTTCCTGTATCCCAGGAATCCATTTACAATGTGGGGTAGTAACCATATAACTATGGTGCCCCTGTTAACTGGGTGGAGAGATCCAAATGTGCTGTTCATCCAGGAACCGAACCAAACTCTTCCTCACACCTCGCTGCAGTGAATCACTGTCTGCAGGGGAACATCAGTTCACTGCATGGGATGGCCCTGTAGGGATGATTGCTTGCCTGCAGTTGATGGGTCTGCTCATCCAAACAGAACAGGGTTACTCAACAACAGGAACAACAAAACAACTCACTGTTGTGCAATCTGTTTTATATCAAACATCATCATCATCAACGTCATCATCATCCAAACCAGTGTTCCCCCATGTCTCATACAGGACTGGTGTATTGGTATTGCCGGGGGTATTTTTACTTCATGTTGGCGGGTCTTCTGGAAGATTATTAAAGCCTGATTTAATGAAATTCATATCCTTAAACTGTTCCCTGCCCCAGCGGGGATTTGAACCTGGGTCCGTTGGGACTGCAGGCCACCTCTCTACCGACTGAGCCACCGCTTCTCAGGTTTGTTGTAATGGTTTGGATCGTTCGATATAGTGTGACTTGTAGAAAACTGTCAAAACTTTAGGGAAGTGAACGAACATCTGGGACATAAGACTGACCTTCACTTCACCCTCTCACATATCATTTGTCAGTTCACCACTTGCTACCGTGATGAGTGGATGTATGATTTTTTCGCTCGTGGCCATGCCTAAAAAACACATACTGTAGTTACACCCATTATCTCAACCCACACAGAAAATATAATCTTTTTCCTCCCTTGCAAAACACACACAACCACCCTGTTTACAAGACAGCAACATTTATTGCAAAAATAACAAGGTAAAATGATAGAGAAAGGTGAACGTGTTATTATGGAAAAAATATGTTTTCCCCCATCTGTAAATATATTTATTTCTGCTTTGTCTCTGTATTCGTAATTATCAGATTTATTCGTAGTTTTGAAACTGCTTAACGATTCTATTTTTAGCCATGCACGTGGTGTGGGAGGTGGAAGTTGCGACTCAACTTCCATATTGTTAATCAGATCTGACCCTCCACTTTCATCTCCCGTGAGAGAGCCTAGCCTCAGAGGACGTGCAATTTTCTCATTTAGGACTGAAAATTCAACCCTTTCACTCCCTTTTCCAAGCATGGGCACAACAATAACATAAAAAATAACTCAAAACTACCATAAACATATTTTATATCAAAATTGTGAAAAATATTCATAATAATTTTTATTCCAACCATTCCTAACATATTATGTACTGAAATCATTCAATATCATCATATCTCATATATGCACAACATTTCAGCACCATTCACACTGATTTTTTTGGGGGAGGGGGATAACTAACAACACCTGCAAAGTTGCACTGCAGCAGCACCTCTGGGCGGCGGATATCGGTTGCCGATATTTCCGCAACTTTCGCGCTCCACTGCAAGCCAAAAACTAGGTCTAGGAAGCTGGGATTTGCATTGTTAGGTGCATCTGAACTTTCTCTTCAATATGGCATGGAAAAGAAATCAATTTTTGAAACTTCAGAAAATGCCCCCCAGTCGGCATGGGGCGCACGGAAAATTCCAGACCCTTGGCCACAAAAGGGATAATTACTCACTAAAACACCAGGTGCCATAGTTTGGTTATATGGTTACCACCCAGCACAGTAAATAGTTTCCTGGTGTACAGGAAACCATATGGCTTGTCACTCAGTGTAGAGTCATCTACAGACAGAAGGAAGAGGAAAGAATAAAGGAAAGAAAGACAGAAGAGGAAGGATGGAAAGAAAGACAGGAGAGGATGGAAAGACAAAAGGAAGGAAGAGAGGATAGGGCAGTCACCCGAGGGCAGCACTACTGTACATCGAGTGAGTGGATGTAATGCGCCCCCACCAAACTTAACTGATGTATATAATGTTGTATCTATTATATCACCTTCACATCTCTGATAGCTAGATTTCTTTCAGTTGGTCTTGTGTTAACCCCGTACATCTAAAATAGTAAGGGTAAATAAGTACAGTGTATACCATTACTGATAAGGTACTCTGTCTGGCAAACTTGTGCTCTTGGGGAACAGAAATTCCTAATGAAACAGAATAGCCAGAGCAGCCATGAACATCTTTAATAATCACTTCAATCTAATGATGTAATTTTCTATTTGATTATTCTGCTTACAATTTATTCACCTTATGAATGACTATGATCTGCAAGGACAAGATACAGTACATCTTTTATTAAATCCATAACAACTAAACATAAAACTGCAGTCCATGCATGATATTTAATAGTGGATGACATTTAATAGTGGATGAAATTTAACAGTGGATGTAAACATGATTGCTTTTGGGGGTGTGCAGAGAAGGAATGCAGTGCCAGGAGATGTGACACTTACTCAGGTGAAGAGTGCTGTGCAGTGGCTGAAAAATGGGAAAGCAGCTGGGGTTGATGAGGCATATGCAGACATGATTAACCCTTTCACGTACGGTACCGCGATTTGCGTTCATGTGGTGTGGTGTGCCAAAGCACAGGACCACAAATCGTGAAAAAAATTAACCAAAAAATAAGTTTTCGGTTGCTTTGCGTCAAATTTTGTAGCATTCTAGCAGCCACGTGTCTCTCCCAAGGTAAGACTTTGGCAACACTGCAATGACTCCTATGTGCCTGTACATAGTGATAGAATCTCAGTGCTCCACTAACAGCCAGACAGCAGGGTCGTGCTGTGTTGTGTTGTGTTGTCCCTTTAAATCTGCCATTTTCCCCCTCTCACCCGATTCTGAAGCCATTATTGAAATATTGTGACTGTACAGTGTTTTTTACTATACTGTGAAGTGACTGTCTATTGAACATAGATATATTGTTTGTAAAGCACTGGGGCCCGTTATCAGCTGTTAGGCCTAGAGGCAGAGTCTGGTTTGTATAGCGGGGTTTCCACTCACCCTGCCTGTAAAATGATGTATTTTACCCTTATAGTGAAGACATTACTTATATCTATGAAACATATAGTGCCTGGATTAGTGAAATAACTGACCTGCCATAGCAGGCATTATGTTAAGCCATAGAGATAACATAGAAAAATGCATTAGTTGCTAAGGGAACAGGCGGTCTCTTACCCCATACAGTAGGGAAGGGAATAACAGAAGAGGCTGGGATGGAATCATGTGATAGTGTTTTATACTGTATATGGTTCAGTGTGAAATATACGTATAAAATAGTGCAGCGAGTGTTCACCGAGAAATATTGCGTGCATTGACTGACAGCGGAAAGTTACATAATGGTCAGAGACAAGAAAATACGCCACACAGCGACACATATATGACGTTATATACATATGTCGTGCAGCGAATGTTCGTGGAGAAATCTACTGTGTGCATTGCATGTGTTAGGCAAACGTGGTGCAAGGAACAGAGAATACGTCACACACACACACATACACACACACACACACATACACACACACACACATACACACACACACACACACACACACACACACAATGAGGAAGAAAGAGCTAAAATAAAGGAGTTAGTAAAGGAAGCTAAGGCAAAAAACGAACAGAGAACGGAGAAGGAGAAGACAGTGTTTTATTGGAGAGTTATGGACCAGAAATTGAGGAAGTGGTACCGATGGAGAGGAGGAGAAAAGACAGTATAACTAATAACGAAAAAAGTTTGAAGGTGGCGTACACTAATGTTGATGGGTTAATATCGGTAATGTTAGAAATCAACGATTTCTTGAGGGTACAAGAACCTGATGTTATGTGCTTTGTAGAGACCAAGTTAAGGGAGAATATTGATATCCATATGGGAGATGGCAAATACAAATTGTGGAGAAGAGACAGAAAAGATAAAATGGGAGGAGGAGTGATGATAGCAGTGAAGAACAACTTAAATGTAGATTCTGTGGAAATGGGAGAGGGTAGGGCTGAAGTGATAAACATGAAATTAGACACTGGAGAGAACTGTAAGAGAGATATAGCAGTAGTATATGCTCCACCTAAGACAAGAGCATGGACTGATGATGAATACCAGGAGATGTTGTCAGACATGGTTAGTTATCTGCAGAAAGTGATTGAGAAAAGCAGCAATATAATTCTAATGGGTGATTTTAATTGTAAAGAGGTGAACTGGGAGGAATGAGACTCAGGAGGTGATGAAGATTTGTGGGGCACTATATTGTTAAACATTGTGATAAGTAATGTAATGACACAGTGGGTCAAAGAAGAGACACGATTCCGAGGTGATGACACCCCAGCAGGAATAGATTTACTGCTAACCAAAGAACCTGACGTAATTGAATCCTTGAAATATCTGTGTCCTATAGGAAAAAGTGATCACGTGGTCATTGAGTTCCAGATGATAACAGCGAATGTTGTGCCAAGAGACAAGCTCCATAGGCAGGGAAGATACAACTTTGGGAAAGCAAACTTTACAGAATTGAGAAAATTTTTCGAAAATGCAGATTGGAGAAAATTCAGAGAAACAAGAGAGATTCAGAGAAAGTGGGATATCTCTCTAGACCTCTGTAATTCAGGAGTGGAAAAATATGTTCCAAGAGTAAGTGGGAAAGAATACAGGAAAAAGGAGTGGTTTAATAGAAGGTGTATGATAGCGAAAAAAGAGAGGGACATGGCGTAGAACAAATGAAGAAAGAGAGCTAATAACAGAACAAAGGAAGAATATAAAAGAACTAGAAATGAATATACAAGAATTAGTAGAGAGGAAGAAAGGAACTTTGAAAAAGGAATAATCGACAAATGTAAGGATGAACCCAAATTGTTTTACATATTTGTTAATGGCAAATTGAAACAAAAGGAAGGAATCACCAAACTGAAAGTAGAAGGAGAGGTCTACAATGATGCGGCAATGCAAGCTGAAATAATGAACAAATGTTTCCAATTAGTTTTTGCTAATGAAGGGGAGTTTGTGGAGAGGGAGGGAGTGACTAGGAATGTGGTGATAAAAGATATAAAAGTGGAAGTGCAGGAAGCGTACAAATTATTGGATACTCAAGATGTAAGGAAAGCCCCAGGACCAGATGGAATCTTTAATTGGGTACTGAAGGAATGCAGAGACCAACTGGCAGATAAGATTCACAGTTTAATTGTGTGTTCGCTGGAAGAAGGGAAAGTGCCTCGGGAATGGAAGAGAGCAAATGTGGTACCAATTTACAAGGGAGGAAACAAGGAAGAACCCCTGAACTATAGACCAGTGTCCCTAACCAGCATGGTTGCAAAATTGTGCGAGAAGATTCTGAAAGATAGGTGGATAAAATATCTGGAAGAGATGAATATTTTGACTGAAAGTCAATTTGGATTTAGAAGTGGAAGGTCATGTGTTTCCAACTTGTTGAGCTTTTACTCAAGAGCAATTGATGTGCTACAGGAGAGAGACGGTTGGGTGGATTGTGTATATTTAGATTTGGAGAAGGCCTTTGACAAGGCACCCCATAAGAGACTAATGTGGAAATTAGAGCATATAGGAGGACTGAAGGGTAATCTCCTGGAATGGATGAGAGACTTTTTGAGAGACAGACAAATGAGGACAGTAATAAAGGACAGGATGTCTGGATGGAGAGAAGTAACAAGTGGTGTCCCACAGGGCTCGGAGTTGGCACCAGTAATGTTCTTGATTTACGTAAATGATATGGTAGATGGAGTGAACAGTTATGCAAGTCTGTTTGCTGATGATTCAAAGATCTTGAGGAAGGTAGAGGTTGAAGGGGACTGTAAAATGCTGCAGGAGGATCTGGATGGGATACATGACTGGAGCCGGATGTGGGAAATGAAATTCAACGAAAAAAATGTAAAATATTGGAAATGGGTAAAAGCACCAAGAGTCCATCACTGAATTATATGATGGGTAATGAACCAATCACAAAAGCGAGAGAAGAGAAAGATTTAGGAGTGCTGGTCCAGGATAGTTTGTCACCTGAAAAACACATCAACAAGATAGTTAGAGAGACATATAAACTCTTGACCAACATAAGAGTGGCATTTCATTACATGAATGAAGAGATTATGAAAAAACTGATAGTGGCCATGATCCGCCCCAGGTTAGAATATGCGGCAGTAGTGTGGTCCCCACACAAAAAGAAAGATATAAACAAGATTGACAGAATACAAAGAACAGCAACCAAGATGGTCCCCAGTCTCGCAGATCTGTCATATGGTGAGAGGCTAGAAAGGCTGGATTTGCCATCATTAGAGGAAAGGAGAGAGAGAGAGGGGTGACATGATTGCAGTGTTCAGGACCATGATGGGAGTAGATAAACTTGATAGAGAAGATCTGTTTTTATGGGATAAGAGAGTAACAAGAGGACATGGTCTGAAACTGAAGAAGCCACGCTGCTTGAAGGACATCAAGAAATATAGTTTTCCGTATAGAGGCACAGACCTGTGGAATAGACTGGACAAAGAGATCGTCCAGTCTAAAAATTTAAACGAGTTTAAAGCAAAATTTGACTTATTGAGAAACAGAGACGGGACCCCATGAGCGTAGCTCATTTCCTGTATATCACAATTAGGTAAATACAATTAGGTAAATACACTCACTCACGCGCCCATGAACACACACAAAACTCACACACTACCTAACTCATCTTCAATTCCTTCAAGTTCCTGCCAGCAGCTCAACACCTCTGGAGCAAGTGAGTTATCCATATTTTGTTGATTTGTACACTGGCCTGTTTCTACATTTCTATATTTTTTTCACAGATAAGTATTGTTTTTTACGTATACACGTATGAGATGGAAGAAAGTTCAGCTTTAGCAAAAAGACTAGTGGAAATGTCGAGCTACTGAGAGCACTATCAAAGAGCTTATGATATTTCTCGTGCATAATTTGAGTAAAAAAAAATAATAATAAAACGTAATGAGTGAAAATATGTAAGTATTCGTGAGGCAGGGAAATTGAGCGTTTTTATCTCACTTGCGGGTGAGGAAGAGTGTTCTATCTTTGTCGTCCATTTACTCCAAAATTATTGAACGTATCGATTTCCTGTAAGAACCATGATAAAGATCAGTGAATTCTACATATGTACAGGACATAACTATGTACTTTCTCTAATGAAAAGTTGTGGTTATGTAGGCGGTAATTGTGCACGCATGACGAAAGTGCACTGTGGCCGCGAGTACCATGTAGTTTTTTGCGATTTACTCGGAAACTATGAAGCGTATCAAAACAAAAAGGTATCAGGAGAAAGCTTATGAAATTCTACATAAGATTATGTAATAAAAACATAAGGTGTGTGAAAAAACTTCTGCAGTATACCTCCCTGAACAAAAATCATTTTTTTTACAAAAATGGCTTTTAGTTTTTGGCTCTTTTCTCGAAAACTACAAATCGCATCACAACCGGACATACCTCATTAGAAAGCCAATGAAATTCTCTATCAAAACTTATAATAAAATTTTTCTGTATGATGGAAAACACTCGAACGACGATGTTGGGAATAGAGATCAACATTCCAAAATGTTTATTCACAGCGGCCTTGTGTACTTTTATTCTTATTTTTCTGGTTTTTCTTTTGGCTTATCAGCTAGAACAAACATTGGCAAATAAGATGATGTGAGTTTCAGGGCAACAGTTTGAGGTTTGGGTGGCGAAAATGAGGCAAGAATACATGTAATTTGCATACCGCGGACTGCCAGCGGAGCGAGCGGGGGAGTAAAATCGTGAGCCATGAAACTTAATAAAACTTACCGTGTGCGAAAGGGTTAAGTGTAGTGGAGAGAGTGGAATGAAGTGCTTGTTGCAGATATGTAAGAAGGCATGGATGAGTGAAACTGTGCTAGAAGAGTGGAAAAAAGCTGTGATTGTACCCTCGTACAAAAATAAAGCTGAGTGAAGTGAGTGCAAGAATTATCGTGGCATAAGTTTATTGAGTGTGGTGGAGACGGTATATGAAAGAATTATTACAGAGAAAGTAAGAGAGATATCAGAGGTCCTAGTGAGTGATAAACAAGGTGGCTTGAGGAGTGGCAGAGGATGTGTGGATCAAATATTTGCAGTGAGACAGATTGCAGAGAAGGCTTGTAAGAAGGACCATAAACTGTTTATGGCATTCATGGGTCTGGAAAATGCATACGACAAAGTGGACAGAGAAGGATTGTGGAAAGTTTAGCACATGTACGGTGTAGATGGTAAGCTGCTAGGTGCCGTCAAGAGTTTTTATGATGGTAGTGAAGCATATGTAAGGGATAATGGCCATCTAAGTGAATGGTTCATGATCAGTGTGGGCGTGCAATAAAGTTGTGTGATGTCCCCGTGGTTGTTCAATATATATATACGGATGGGGTAATGAGAGAAGTAAAAACACGAGTAATGAAGAGAGGGATGGCACTGGTAATGAATGGTAATGGATGAAATATCTCAAATTTGTTGTATGCTGATGATGCAGTACTGCTTGCAAATACTGGACAAGAACTTGGTAGACTAGCGCAGAGTTTTGCTGATGACTATGAGCATCGTGCCTTGAGAGTAAATGTAGAAAAGAGTCGAGTGATGGTTACTGAGAGAGAACGTGACTCCCAGTGCAATGTTACAGTGAATGGAAAGAGACTGGAATTGGTGAGAGAGTTCAAATACCTGGGTACAGTGATAGAAAAGAAAGGAAAATGTGCAAAAGAAGTTGAGAGTAGAGTGACACAAAGAAGAAAAGTAGCTGGTGCAATAAAGGCCTTGATAAGAAACAGAGGCTTGAGTGTTGCAGCTGCACGAGGCTTACATGGAGTGTTAGTGCCAACTTTAACATATGGATGTGAGACTATGGTGTGGCATGAAAATGAAAAGTCAAGAGTAAGAGCAGTGGAGATGCGACTGCTGAGGAATGTATATGGAGTACAGAGGGTGGACAGGACATAAAATAATGTGATTCATGAAAGATGTGGAGTGAGGAAGCTGGTGAACACCAGAATCAAAGAGAGTGTACTGAGATGGTATGGTCATGTGGAGAGAATGGATAACAATGGTGTGGTGAAAAAGGTATATCTCAGCAAATTTGAAGAAGGGGGGAGGCGAGGTAGGCCGAGGAGAAGATGGAGAGATATGGTGGATGAGTGTGTGAGGAAGAGAGGTTTGGAAGTTGGTGAGGCTAGGGAACTGACAAGAGATCGAGCTGGCTAGATGAATGTTTTGAGGAGAAGTGCATGATTAGGGATTTGGCACCCCTTTTTAATGTGGCAGCGTCCGGACTGACTCTATTGGATACGTTAATATGAAGCTACAAAACGTGGCGAATGTTTTTGGCATATCCAATAGAGCCAGGATTCTGGGGGCTTGAATGATGAGTTAATGGAAGCATGGCCCATTGGACTGGGCAAATTTGGGCTGTCTGGACGTTGCTACTAGGGTGGGAAAGGAGGTCTGGATGATGATGATGAAGATTAGGCAATACCCCAAATCCTTCAACATGCATAATGGCTTTACACAAACTCTCTAATAATAAAAGCATTCATCTTACTAAATAATAAAAGCATTCAACTTACTAAGAAATAATATTACCAATACAGAATTCATTCACTTTCCAAGACATACGAAAGGCCAGTACAACCTACACCCTGATACCTACATAGTTCACTTATCCACTTTCTTGTGTTACAGTGTACTGATATGTCTCAAATTAAACTTACTTCCAGGGTTAAGAAACACAAAATGCAATTCACATATTTTATGTGTACTGAAAAAAGGATATAACCTGTTCATTAAAATGATGTGCTTACTGTATCTTACTCTGTTCTTGCTACCACAAGATGATTTAATTCAGACTTCTCAAACTGGAGAGGTAAGCAGTAGCCTTCAATATTACTATTGTTTTCTGAGTAGAACAGAGGTGTCTGATGATAACAAGATGAAATTTTTCAACATCAGCAGACTGACATGGCTGGAAATCCATCTCTGTAATGTATAGGTATGTGGTGACCCCACTGCCCTACACTTAGTAAGAGCAAGCAACCGGATGTTTTGCGCTGACCCATCTGTGAGTCAGGTTGAGAACAGCAGACCTTCTGTAAATGGCCGAGATGGTGACACTGTGCAATACACAAAGGAAACTCTCTACCTGTGCCCCGAAAGACTGTAAGAAAGTCAGAAATCAACTACACTCCGTAGGTGTAACATCTATGCTCTTCAATATTCCATCCAGTGGGAATACGAAGTTTTTCAGATCACCTGAAATCCTGACAGTAAACCTTCGGTCTCGTATCTCACATTTTAGTGGCAGCAAGGCAATGCATGGGCCTTCTTTCAAGTCTACCTTTAAATCCAGTAGCCTAGTAATGACTGTCTGCCATCTATCACCAACCAAGTCTGACATCAATAAGTCTGCCCATCATTCAAATCAGCCTGTCATTGAGTTTGTCTGCTGCCAAGCCTGTCAGTAAGACTGTCTGCAGATAAAACAGTCTGCCGCCACCATCCCTGCTATCTGCCATAAGCTATCCATTGTTGTCTGTTGCCAACTAACCCTCCCCGTCATCCAAATCAGCCTGTCGATAAGTCTGTCTACTGCCAAGCTCGTCAGTAAGACTGCCTGCTGCTAAAATTGTCTACCATCGCCTACCTGCTGTCTTCTGCAAACCATCTGTCATCAAATTGTCACAACCAACAATCCTTCTGACTGTCGAACCTGTAGTGACACAGTGACCTGTAACATGTCCTCTTCACCCAATAGGAATCACAACACGCCCTGCACTAGATGTTATTTAACCCCTAACCACTGGGTGTCGGTATGGACTGACATAAAAGAGGTGGTGGGAGGCCACTGGATGTCGATATGGACTAACGTAAAAGAGGTGGTGGGATGCTGCTGGGTGTTGGTAGGACTCACAACTGTTTTCCCGGAACAGTTTGAAGTGGCCGCCACTTGATCTCGTCACCAAAAACTAGGGACAGACTCCCGCCAGCTGAGCCAACCATACCACAGTCAATCTCTGTGACTTTGCCAGGTGTAAGACGATAGTTTCTTAACCCTTCTCATCCAATTCCGTTCCCGTCTCACTTGGATTTTTGCCTCATCCATCCTTGCCAAGCCTCCTTCTATGGATACTAAGAAAGGACTCAGTGATAGTGCCATAATGCGTGCCTTGGACGCCACTGTATCTAGTTTATTTAATAATGGAGAAGTTATCAAGCTGAGAGTGAAGCCAAAATCAGGGTGGCATACACATGCATAATTACATCCTACCTCTCATGCCAAAAATTACTCCAATTCATCACGTCCTTACTCATTGATGCAATGACCTGGAGACCTGGGGATACTTTCATTCGTAAGAAGGGTTGGTGAGTAATATGGTCTTTAACCCCCACTGCACTAATTCTTATCAACCTGGTTACCTTCCCTGAGTCACTGTTTTTAGACTTTTTTTAAAGTTAATTTTTTGTCATCAGATCAAGTGTTTCTGAGCTCGAATTCTTCATCACCCATGTCTTTTTGTAATTTCCACCACTTGGCTGGGTGTGAGGGTGGCGATAAGTTGACAACACCGCGGGTGGTAGACGGACGTGAGACTGCCATTGCTGGGCCACAAACGAGAACTGAATGGCTAAATATGAGGTACAGTAAAACCTCGATATAACAGACTTCAATAGACCGGAATTCGCTTTTATCGGACTCGAGGAGCTACCGGACTAAACTCCTATATATTGGAAAAAGTCCGATAAGGCTAGAAAGCAGTCCGGACTGCATGACCACTTCAGATATGTTCACGACAATAAGACAAGTAAAAGACTTGTTTTTCAGTGCACAGTACAGTATCATTATGCCATTTGATTAATGTAGTGAAGGTATAACACAGTACAATACTGCAATGGTGGTGAAAACCACTGATGCAATCCAGACTAATGTCTGATATATCGGAAAAAGTCCGGATTAGCAGGGGTAAGTCCAGATGTCGCTTTTATCAGAATTTCGCATTTTTCGGACTGGCTTGGGCCCCAATTAGTCAGTTATAGTGAGGTCTTACTGTATTTGGCAAGTGCAGTGTGGCAGAGCATAGCAACTGCTCTGATGGCATAGAGGGTGATTCAACTTTCCCATGGACACCATTAACGCTTCCTCGTGCTTGAAATTATGGTGCGGAGACCCATCACTTCATAGGAGGCGATCAGCGCGGCCAGGGGTGGCCTGCATACTGCCTCGTATAAGGCGACAAGTGCAGCAGAGGTTAATTTGTTTCCGTAACTGCTATGCTTCCGGGATATTAAGGTTAGAAAACAGGCTACTTTCAGAAAAATGCCCATAGTAATGGAACAACTGTGCTACAATGAGCCCGGCATTTAGGGATTAAATAGGTGGGATTTAGTGCCATTTAGTAACAAAGTTACTTCTATTATCTCCAAACCAAAAATTTTAAACTTGACCCTCGATTTGGTGGACCCCTATTTCCTGGATTTCGGATTTCCCGGACACGGGCCAAGGCTGGACAATATTATCAAATGCCAGACAAATGCCCGTACAAGTCCGGGATTCTCATAAAAGTCCGGCCATTATTCTCTCATATAAAACTATAAGCAGTCTGCTGCACAACACTGTATAATTTTGGCAAAGTTTTGACTCAATAAAGGCCATTTGTAACACACACAAGAAGACATTTTCACACACAAAATGCATCTTGGCCACCAACCTGCTTCATGCCACCAGTTCCAAACTCGTGGCAATATCCCATTTGCCTCTTACCTTTCTCAAATGCCACTATAAATAGTTTACTGCATAACACAGTAAAATTTATGGAAGGCTTGGACACAAAAAAATTCATAAGCCATTAAAAAATATATTTTCTTATGGACAAACTCAGTGGGATCCACTCCTAATCAAATTACCTCACCTGACTCGATGAGACTGAATACCGAATCGGCACTTTTCATTGACAAACAATTTATTTTTTTTCGCCACAGTGGCTCATACACACATAATTATCTGAAATCTGCTAAAAAAATTGTACTTAATATAACTTAATTAAAAAATTAGGTTTCAGAGCTAAAATACGCAGATGTTTCCCCTTCAGATCGTCAATGTTTATATCTCGGTCAGCTGATCAGTGGTTGGCTAATGTTAGCAGATATTTCCCCTTTTAGATCATCAGCCGAGGATGAGATGGAGGGATGGAGTGAAGAGGTATATGAGAGAGGGGGGTGTGAGTTCGGAGCGTGGTAGTGAAATGGCAGGGGACAGAGTGACATGGAGGCGATTTGTCTGTGGCCACCCCGTTCGGGATTGAGGCGTCTGGCAATAGATAGATAGATAGATAGATCATCAGCACACCTTAGCAGACTTCTATTTTCCAAAAAAATTTATTTTGAGTACAAAAAAAAATGCATTGTAAATTCATATTTATTACAAAACAAAAGTCCGTCAGGGCGAGTTGTTAGGCTAGAGGCAAAACAATTCTGCTAACTTTACGAAATTTTCACTCTGAATCCTGATTTTCTATTAATAATTAAATTAAGAACAAATTTTTGACTGAATTTCAAATAAATAGTGTGCAAACCTATATGGTGATAAAGATTAAAATTACCGATTCGGTCCAAGATCGACTGTGTGTTTACCTTAGTCAGCTGTGAGAGTGGTTGGTTCACCTTCGTCAGCACACCCTGGCAGACTTCTGTTTTGCAAAAATATTTATTTTGAGTACAAAAAAATGTACCTACATTGTAAATCAATATTTATTACAAAACAAAAGCCCGCAAGGGCAAGTTGTTAGGCTAGGGGCAAAACAATTCAGCTAACTTCAAGAAATTTTCGCTCTGAATCATGATTTTATATTAATAATTAAATTAAGCACAAATTATTGACTCAATTTCAAATAATTTGGTGTGCATACCTATATGGTGATAAAGACTTAAACTGCCAATTCGGACAAAGATCGATTGTGTGTTTATCTCAGTCAGCTGATGAGTGTGATTGGTTCATCTTCGTCAGCACACCTTGGCAGACATCTGTTTTGCAAAAATATTTATTTTGGGTACAAAAAAAAAGTATCTGCATTGTACATTGATATTTATTACAAAACAAAAGTCTGTCAGGGCGAGCTGTTAGGCTAGAGGCAAAACAATTCTGCTAACTTTAAAATTTCACTCTGAATCCTGATTTTCTATTGATAACTAAATTAAGCACAAATTTTTCACTGGATTTCAAATAATTAGGTGTGCAAACCTATATGGTGATAAAGATTAAAACTGCTGATTCGGTCCAAGATCGATTGTGTGTTTATCTCGGTCAGCTGATGAGTGTGGCTGGTTCACCTCGTGGTGTTCCATTCCTTGTTCATTTTCCTCTTTTTTCCTCAGCTTTCTGATCTTCTATTATACCTTCCACATTCTCGTCAACAACTGTCTAATCAACCATTCTTAGGGTTGCAGCCAGCAAAATACTGCCCATGTGTCCGTTATTATTACAGTATTGTTATTGTGTCAGTGTTTTTGTACTGTGTATGCAAGAGTACAGTATATAGAGGTTGGGGGAGTGGACTTTCTGACCACCACTTGGTGGTGGCCAGAATCAGAATCAAAACAAGATGGAGGAAGAGAAGAAGGGAAGGACAGGAGGAAGTAGTTCTTACAAAGAGGGTAGAAAAGTTACAAGAGGATGGAATAAAGGCTGAATATAAAAAAGGAAGTTGAGGAGCGATTGGGTATATATAGATTGGAGCAGATGGGAGACGTGGAAGGTGTGTGCAAGATATTCACAGAAGAAATCTGTGCAGCATGTGAGGTGGTGTGTGGGGTGAAGAGAAGACAAAAGGGGGTGCAGGGAACAGCATGGTGGACAGAAGAGGTGAGAGAGGCTGTGGCACAAAAGAAGAAAGCATATAATGAGTGGATGAGGAACAGGGGCGACGAAGAAGCTGAGAGACGGACGAGAGAGTTATATGTAGAGAGGAGGAGAGAGGTGAAAAGATTAGTAAGAGAGAGTAAGAAGAGAGTGGATGAGGAATTTGGAAGGAATTTGAGTGTAAAGTGGAGGGAATGTAAGAAAATGTTCTGGAAAGCGGTAAAGAGAGCTAGACAGGGTGCCAACAAAGATAGTGGGGGTGTGAAAGATAAATATGGTAGATTACTAGTGGAGAAGGGAGAAAAAGTGAACAGATGGAAAGAACACTTTAATGAATTGTTGAACATAGAGAATGAAAGTAATGCAAATATAAGTGGCTGGGGAATGGTGGGGAGAAGGAGGGTTGTGAGAAGAGAGGAAGAAATCAGCAGGATGGAAGTGATAGAAGCAATGAAGAAAGTTAAAATGCGGAGCCCCAGGAATTGATGGTGTGTGTGGTGAAATGCTGAAGCATGGGGGAGAGATAGCAATAGAATGGATGTGGAAGGTATGCAGATTGGCCGAGGAGGAAGGTAGAGTCCCGGAGGATAGGAAGTCAGGTATAAATATTCCTCTGTACAAAGGAAAAGGGGAAAAAGAAGTGTGTGGTAATCACAGGGGCATTTGCCTTCTTAGTGTAATAGGAAAAGTACAGTAGGCGCGGAAAGTGTTGACGCCATCTTAAAAAAAGAAAACATTCTTGTGGTTAGCAAGGAGAAACAAATAAATTAACACTCACCATTGAATTTAGTATTTACTGGCATTCCCCTTCACCTTTATTATCTTCTTAAGGCGTCTGGGGAGACTGATGGCGTAGTTTTGCAGAACAGACGGACTAAAACTGCTCCATAGCTGATTGACTGCAGCCACAAGTTTAGGCAAAGATGATGTGCTGCTTCATGTGCACCCATAAATTCTCAATGGGATTGATATCTGGGCTGTTTCCGGGCCAATCTCGAATAAAGGGAACCTCACAGTCTGTTAGCCACTGTTTCACTGACTTTGCAACATGTGCAGGGGCAGAATCTTGCATAAATACTCTTGCCTTGGTTTTATCAAAAGAGTCACTTAAAACATCACATAA
>JAGKTI010005752.1:23358-43613 GCA_018397915.1 Birgus latro
TATTTATCAGGTCAGTGACTAACCTCACCCCAATATCTCCTGAGGCCTTCAACATTTCGGCAGTCAACCCAGACACACCTGCCGCCTTCCCCACCCGCATCCTGCCTATTGCCTCACTCACAGTAGCAGCGTCAATCAAAGGCCAAGGCCCAAACACTGGATCAGCTGGCTCCAAACCTTCCCTATCCCAATCAAACTCCTCATTCAACAACCGGCTATAATGCTCTCTCCATGCATCTTTAATATCCTCACTGTTAACCACTACCCTTCCTTCATCATTCTTCACACACTGCTCGCCTACAATGTCCCGATTATCTCTCTTCATCTGATTTGCCACCCTAAAAACCATATTTTTCCTTCCTTCATGATTTAGATTATCAAGTAAAAGTCTCTGTGACTCAGACTTCGCCCTGTATACCTCTCTTCTAGCCCTGCGCTTGGCAGCCAAGTACTCCTCCCTGTTACCACCCTTCTTCCATTCCCGGAAAAGCCTTCTCTTCTCCTTAACTGCGGCTTCTACACCCTCATCCCACCACCAAGTTACTTTATGTCTTGGTGGGCCTCTTGTCCAACCGCATACTGCATCGGTAACTCTCAAGAGGTTGTTCTTAAGGGCTCCATACTGTTCATTAACGTCTCTATCTTTGGCTTCCTGTTCAGCCACCACTCTCCTCATCTCACTATAAAAGGCATCCCTTACTGATTGGTTTCTCAGCTTCCATATTTTCCTCCTAGGTACATATGTCATCCTTCTCATCACTCGTTCCTTAAGCACCATGTCACAAATCAACAGTTTGTGCTGCTGAACACACTCCTCGCTTCCTATAACTTTAACATCCCTCACTAATCTCCTATCAACCCTCCTTACCAGAAAATAATCTATCTGGCTACTATTTCCCCTGGACTCGTACGTAATCAATCTACTCACTCTTTTTCTAAAATGTGTGTTGCACACAATCATGTCCATAGCCTCCCCAAACTCGAGTATTCTTTCCCCTTCCGCATTCCTCACACCATATGCACATCCTCCATGGACTCCTTCATAACCTTGAGCTGCTTCACCAACATGACCATTTAAATCCCCTCCCAGAACCACTACCTCATCATCACCCATACCACTTACTACGCGTATTAAATCATCCCAAAATCTATCCTTCTCTGCGTCATCCAATCCTACCTGCGGAGCATATGCTGATATGACTGAAACCATCACCCGTCCGATCAAAATTTTCACTACTATTATCCTATCACTTACTCTCATGACATTCATAACATAATCCACCCATTTCTCCGCAACCAACACTCCCACACCCCCATATCCGTCAGTTCCCCCCTGCCAAAACAACTTATAGTAGCAATCCTTCCCAGCAATCTTTCTGGCTGATCCACCCCTGTACCGGACTTCCTGCAGACATGCCACATCCACCCACCTCCTACTAAATGCCTCAACAACTTCCCCTGCTCTTCCTCTCAAACTTCCCACATTCCACAAACCCACCCTAAACCCCCTGGGTGATTTGCTGTCGTCAGGCTTGCTTTGGTGCATGTTTTTGTTCATAGTCATAGTCGGTAAGATAAAGGGGGGTAAACATTCCAAAGGCCCGACCCATTGCACAGACCCAGGTCCAGGCAATGGATCTGGGACCCCTAGCCCACCAGCTTACTAGTGGCTGTGGTAGTGGCCTCGGGGCACCCTGCCAGGACACCTGCAGGGACACCCTCCAAGCGCGGCTTGGCACTGCAACTGCCCCGCCATTATACACCCACTGATAGGGCACGGTCAAAACCGTGCATTCGTCTGATCACTCCTGATGAACCTCCAGCACCCGAGTAATAAGACTGTAACCTGCAAGCGGTGTCAAACATCCGTACGCATCCCCACCGAATGTCCAATATCACAAGGCCGTGTGGCCACTGGGCTAAGTCTTTCCCAACCGCCACCACCATCAAATACAGACCACAAGCTACGAGTACACGTTCAGCGACAGCGGCCATCTGCCTCTCTACCGAATGCTGAAAGTCCCCTGGTCATGGTGAGTTGTTTCCACGTGGCCACTAGGCATCTAACAGACCACAAACTACGAGTAAATGTACGGTAAAAGCACCCGTCTCCCTGCTGAGACAAGGGGGAGAATCCTGCCCACAGCCTCACCTCTCCCCCCCTCCTGTCCCTCCTCCATACCCTCCTGGTTCCCCCCCCACTCCCTCAGTCCCTACCCTCCTCCATGGTGATAACACTGACTCGTGAGCTTTCAAAGTTTTTTCCAATTTATTCGACTACTATTGGTCGTATCGAAATTCCACAAAATCCACGAGAGAGCTCATAAAATTCTCCATCTAGATATATGCTTAACTCTTGGAAGGTGCTGGCAAAATTTTGCACTAGGATGGTGGGAAGTTATATGAAAGTAAGTTTTACTCCTGAACACTTTATTCTCACTGCATTTCTGTATTTTAACCTATTCGATTTATGTGCTTTTATTAGCTTATCTTATAGTTTAAAAACCAGCGAAGTTGATGGTACACATTTATACCAATATAACCAATTTCCGGTGACATATTTGGCCGTGGATTTATTATGAGCCAAGGAAGCATTCACTCATCACAAACAACTAATTTTCAAAACGTCTTCAGGTTTTTTGTGGATTTTTGTTGGTTATGCATTGTTTTCTTGATGTTAGTATTAATATGGATAATCCTATGTTTGTTTTGATGTCTCAATATGGTGGAATGACCGGAACACAGTGCCAAAATTAGAAGGGGTACTGTACATACAGTAGTGTATAGGTCAGGTGTTTTTTGGTTTTCAAAGCTTTTTTTTTTTTTCATGGTTTTCTTGGTGTTTAGCATTAATATGGATAATTCTATGGGTGTAATGATGTCTAAATATGGCACAATGACTGGAAAACAGTGCCAAAATTAGGAAGGGTACTGTACACAGACTACAGTAGTGAATAGGTAGGGTGTTTTTTGGTTTTCAATTTTTTTTTTCATGGTTTTCTTGGTGTTTAGCATTACCTTGGATATTCCTATGTGTGTTTTGATGTCTAAACGTGGCAGACTGACCTGAAAAACAATGGCAAACTGTGCGTTTTCATACACTGAAGAACAAGCGTTTGCACCCCACCAGGGTGATAAACTTTAGAAGCATTCTTCCGACCAAGTACTGCTTTGGCGGACATAATGGGTGCTCTGATTGAACCAGTGTCGCACACTATAAAATATGCTTGCACCCAGTCAGCTTGCGTGGGCCGATTACACTTGGTTCACAGACTACACACACATCCAAAGCCACTCCAACACAACAATCAAACTTACAAGCACTTCTTACTCTACATACAATCTCTACAGTGCACCACATGCTGGTGGAGTGGAGCCTGATATACCAAAAAGAAAGAAAGAAAGAAAACAGTGCCAAAATTAGGAGAGGTACTGTACATATGGTGGTACTGTACATATGTTTTTTGGTTTTGGGTGTTTTTTTGCATGGTTTTCCTGATGCTGAAAATTATTTTGGATAATCCTATGTATGTTTTCATGTCAAAATATGGGAGAATGACTGGAAAACACTGCCAAAATCAGGAGGGGTAATGTACATACAGTAGTGTTAGGTAGGGTGTTTTTTTGGTTTTCAGCGGTAATAGTAGCAGTAGTTGTTGTTCCCTAGGCAGTCTGGCCGAACAGCCCCGAGTCCCTAAGGAAGGCAACAGCCGAGACTGGGCTTTCCCACAGAGCTCTCAAGGAGTGTATGTTGTGTTGTTGGTGGTGATTGTATGCAATGCAGTCTTCCATAGTGTGCTTAATAGTATGAGGTGCTGTGTTGCATCCTGGACTGGCATCAGCGACGGAGTCATCCAGCCTCTTCTGATAACTCAAGAGGACATCTCAGCCTGGCCAGGTGGACCCTGTCATCATGAGGGAGAGATGATTCAGAAGGGTGGATATCAGGAGGCCGTGAATGCAGCTGTATGTTGTCTTTAAGTGACTGAATGGAGCGGCGAGTGATCTGAGTATGGATATGCTTCTGCTAGCTGGTCTGAGGCAGGTGAGAGGGAGGAGAGATGACAGTATTTGTGTATGATATCATATGCTGGGTGTTGTTTTGATGTTCCTTGGTGTGTGTGGATGTCCTGCCATGTGGTGTAAAGGATGGTGTGCATTTGTAAGGATGGTGTGCATTTGAGGAGTCTGTGGCAAGAATTTGAGTGTCTCTCATGAAGGGGCAAAGTCAGAAATATGATTCGGGGATGGGGGGGGCAATGACTAACCATGAGAAATATAAAAAACACAATGCACTTCACCATTTGGGTTGATGTATGGCAAAATCACTCATCTTGCTGATTTTTTATTACCTCGAAATACTGAAAAAACATAACTTCAATCATCTGCAGTATGAGTACCTCCATATGACATATATTTATCATACCAAGTTTCAATGTTTCAGTCTGAACACATTTTGTACACTGTTAGTGAAAGTACTTTTGGCTCACCCCTGACATGATGGGGTGGGTTGGGACAGTTCTGGGACATACTTGGCTGAGGTGGGCCATACCACTTTTTAACTTAATATCAATGTATTAGCTGATATATAATTTAACACAAAAGTTAAATTTATTTCTATTACCTTCTATAAAATGCTTTGTCAAAATTCAATGAGTATTATTGCTGAAAAAACATAAAAAGAAACTTACACAACTTACACATATCCAATTAATCAAATTGAAGTTCGTTTAGTTTTCGTATCGTTTTTTAAAGGGTCCAACATGCTTGATTCGTTGGCCTTGGTCACCTAATGGCGGCTGTCCATGCTGCTCAATCTCTGGCAGCTTCCCTATTCAGTCCCTTATCACTGTGGTCACACTCAGTGACCTTGTCCTGGATCCTTTTTAGTCAAACTCTTGCAACCCTACCCATAACATTAGCACTTATCACTCTGCACCCCATTATCATCCCCCAACTTCTCCACATGCCCAAATCATCTCACTCTACCTCTTCTCACCACAACACCAATGCACTCCAATCCCATCCTACCTCACAACTCTTCCATCATAAACCTAGCCCCCCCCACCCCACCCATGCCTCACACTTAAGGACACACTGCATTATACATATTCCGTAGTTAAGAGTTCCACTAAGTTGCCTGTAGCTATTTATGCTGAAAAATTTCATTGAGAAATATGCTTTTTATAATCATGATAGGCTTTGTCCACTTCTTGCATCATAAAAGGTACAGTTCCTGCTAATAAGACACGTCCACCAATGATAAACTGCCGAAAATCATCATCAGTATACAGTATATCATCACAAACTGGCCTGTTGCATTTCTCAGTTCCTCTCCTTTCCAAAAATTTCATTGTACAGCTCTTTTTTCCTACTTTTAACACTATACCAATATATGCTTTTTTGCCATAATCCACAGCACAGTATTTTCTCTCTTTAGGGAATGCATGCAACCTGAAAATGAGAAATATCCACTTTTTTACACCCAAACCCACCATTGATACAGCAAACTATACAATATACTGTAGTAGTATATAATGCATGAAAAGTAGGTTTTGCCTTGTGAAAATCACAAATGAAATTGTTGTCCCAACTCACCTTGAGTTAAAGAAAAAAAAAATGGTGGGCAAGTCGTAATTGTCTATTAATCCTTCAGCACTGCTCTGCTGTAAAAATGCATTTTCTAGATAAATAACAAAAAACTATAACAATTGAAGATTTCACCCACCAAAAAGTAGACCTTTAGCTCTAAAACTGACTGTGGGAGAGGAAAATTGGCAAAATATGTGTATTTTCAAAAATGAAATTCTACAAAGGTCAAAATGCTACCCTTTCATATTTGCACATTTTTCATGCATTATTCGTGGCTCTATAGAAAACTAGTTTTAAACAACATTTCGTATAGCTGGGGCAGGACTATTGAAAGGGCACCATAAAATGGAAATGTTTTGGCATTTGGCATTGTAGTGCCCACTGTTCCAACTCACCCCGTGTCCCGCACTGTCCCAACTCACCACACTCAACTCTAATGTCTATGAAAATCCATCGTCTGTTAAATACTTCACTTAGTTCAGTGATAACAAGCTTACTTCAGTGATGATTGCCACAGGGCACAGGTAGCAAAAGTCTGAAATATATCACAAGGAAAATCTTAAGCAATCATTGGCTTCCAGTTTCAGCGTGCACCTACACTTATGTAGAGATCATGGCATGACATTATCATTTGTAATTATTACTGGCAGTAATAAGATGCTCTACAATGTAATGCATTTGCTAAATATATATTGAACTTTTAGAACCTGAACTCAAGAAGTTCAGTATAACTGACAGCTGCGGCTGCTTCCGTTTTATAATAAAGTAATCCAGAGAATCCCACGGAATACGTCTTTTCACTTCTTGTCAAAGTGCAGCGTGCAAGTAGCGTAATTAGCAAGTTATATGGACTGGTCACTTGTGCAACATGATCTGATGAGAGTTGACTGATGGCGCAGGTGGGTGATGAGCCAGTGACACTCAGCTGATGGCTGGTAAACGTTGCCATGATAGTTCATTTTTCTTGCCAGTTCTGCCACATGTAGGCCTACATGCCCACAGGTATTCCAAACTAGTTATACAGTATACATAAACCTGCTAGTAGCGGAGTTTCACGTTTTGAAGATAATGTGCCATAAGGTACATACCGGACCCAGGTTCAAATCCTCGCTGGGGCAGGGACAAGTTTAAGGATTTGATTCTCATAAAATCAGACTTTACTAATCTACCAGAAGACACTCCAACATGTCGTAACAATACCCCCCCGCTAATACCAGTACACCAGTCCTGTATTAGACAGCCCTAGCATGTATTCAATATGGAAGGTGGGTATTGGCGTCGAAGTGGTGACATGTAAAGGTGTATGGTATGTAGGAGGACTGCTGGGCCTTGAGAGCACGCTGTGAAGCCTACGTCCAGAGTCGGACACATAAAAGAAAAAAAAAATGAAAATTTCACAGAGTGGCACACGTTTCTTGCTTCCTTTCCTGCCTCTTCTCCTCACCAATCCAGACACCAACGGCTCCCCGTGTGTAAATTCGAATATCTGTCTCGCACCAAAAGTAAAGTAAGTCTTAAAAAGTATGTGTATACAAAACTTTTTACTCAGAATTGCATATTTTTTCAGTTCTCCAAATATGTGACATATCGAGTATTACACCCAGGATTAAACAAGTATTTGACATTTAAGATTCGAAATCTATTCTCAAACACACATAGAAATTTCGGGAGGGGGGGAGGGACCCCTAGCCCCCCCCGGCTGCGCCACTGCTCTCATGTCTAGATGATCCTTGACATTGAGGACTGGTTTCTCGGTGTAGGTGGTCTGTGGGTGTAATAGCTGTGCAGCCTGTGATTATTTTTAAGGCCTTGTTCTGTATGGTCTGTAGAGTGTTGTAGTGTGTTTTAGTGAGGTTAGAAGCCCAAGCAGGGCATGCATAATTCATCACTGAACGTATATATTGTTTGTATAATGTGGTGGTGGTTTCTTTGTTGTGTTTAAATGTTGTATGGGCAAGTGACCTTAAGGCATTGAGTCTTGGTGTTAATTTATTTTTAATGTTTGTGATGTGTTGTTTAAATGACACTGATGTACTGTAGGTTACACCAAGAATGTAGTGTGTGTGTGTGTGTGTGTGTATGTGTATTTACCTAATTATGATATACAGGAAATGAGCTACGCTCGTGGGGTCCCGTCTCTGTTTCTCAATAAGTCAAATTTTGCCTTAAACTCGTTTAAGTTTTTAGACTGGACGATCTCTTTGTTCAGGCTATTCCACAGGTCTATGCATCTATAAGGAAAACTATATTTCTTGATGTCCTTCAAGCAGCGTGGCTTCTTTAGTTTCATTCCGTGTCCTCTTGTTGCTCTCTCATCCCACACAAACAGATTTTCTCTGTCAATTTTTTCTACTTCTATCATGGTCCTGAACACTGCAATCATGTCGCCCCTCTCTCTCCTTTCCTCTAACGATGGCAAATCCAGCCTTTCTAGCCTCTCACTGTATGATAGATCTGCCAGACTGGGGACCATCTTAGTTGCTGTTCTTTATATTCTCTCAATCTTGTTTATATCTTTCTTTTTGTGTGGGGACCACACTACCGCTGCATATTCTAACCTGGGGCGGATCATGGCTACTATCAATTTTTTCATCATCTCCTCATCCATGTAATGAAATGCCACTCTTATATTGGTCAAGAGTTTATATGTTTCTCTATCTTATTTATGTGCTTTTCAGGTGACAAACTATCCTGGACCAGCACTCCCAAATCTTTCTCTTCTCTCGCTTTTCTAATTGGTTCATTACCCATCAAATAATTCAATGATGGCCTCTTGGTACTTTTACCCATTTCTGATATTTTACATTTTTTTGCACTGAATTTCATTTCCCACATCCGACTCCAATCATGTATCCTATCCAGATCCACCTGTAGCATTTTACAGTCCTCTTCAACATCTACCTTTCTCAAGATCTTTGCATCATCAGCAAACAGGCTTGCGTTGCTGTTCACTCCATCTACCATATCATTTACGTAAATCAAGAACATTACTGGTGCCAACACCGAGCCCTGTGGGACACCACTTGTTACTTCCCTCCATCCAGATGTCCTATCCTTTATTACTGTTCTCATTTGTCTGTCACTCAAAAAGTCTCTCATCCATTCCAGGAGTCTTCCCTTCAGTCCTCCTATATGCTCTAATTTCCATAACAGTCTCTTGTGGGGCACCTTGTCGAAGGCCTTCTCCAGATCTAAATACACACAATCCACCCAACCGTCTCTCTCCTGCAGCACGTCAATTGCCCTTGAGTAAAAGCTCAACAAGTTGGAAACACATGACCTTCCACTTCTGAATCCAAACTGACTTTCAGTCAAAATATTCATCTCTTCCAGATATTTTATCCATCTATCTTTCAGGATTCTCTCACACAATTTCGCAACCATACTGGTTAGGGACACTGGTCTATAATTCAGGGGTTCTTCCTTGTTTCCTCCCTTATAGATTGGCACCACATTTGCCCTCTTCCATTCCCGAGGCACTTTCCCCTCTTCCAAGGAGCACACAATTAAATTGTGAATCTTATCCGCCAGTTGTTCTCTGCATTCCTTCAGTACCCAATTAGAGATTCCATCTGGTCCTGGGGCTTTCCTTACATCTTGAGTTCCCAGTAATTTATACACTTCCTGCACTTCCACTTTTATATTTTTTATCACTACATTTCTAATCACTCCCTCTCCTTCCACAAACTCTCCTTCCCTAGTGAAAATCAATTGGAAACATTTGTTCATTACTTCAGCTTGCATTACTGCATCCTTGTAGACCTCTCCTTCTACTTTCAGTTTGGTGATTCCTTCCCTTTGCTTCAATTTGCCATTAACAAATCTATAAAACAATTTGCGTTCATCCTTACATTTGTCAATTATACCTTTTTCAAAGTTCCTTTCTTCCTCTCTACGTATTCTTGTATATTCATTTCTAGTTCTTTTATATTCTTCCTTTGCTCTGGTATTACCTCTCTTTCTCCATTTGTTCCATGCCATGTCCCTCTCTTTTTTCACTATCATACACTTTCTATTAAACCACACCTTTTTCCTGTTTTCTTTCCCACTTACTCTTGGCACATATTTTTCCACTCCCAAATTGTAGAGGTCTAAAAAGATATCCCACTTCCTCTGTATCTCTCTTGTTTCTCTGAATTTTCTCCAGTCTGCATTTTCAAAAAAATTTCTCAATTCTGAAAAGTTTGTTTTCCCGAAGTTGTATCTTCCTTGCCTATAAAGCTCATCTCTTGGCACCACGTTCCCTGTTATCATCTGGAACTCAATGACCACATGATCACTTTTTCCTATAGGACACAGATAATTTAAAGATTCAATTACATCAGGTTCTTTGGATAGTAGCAAATCTAATCTTGCTGGTGTGTCATCACCTCTGAATCGTGTCTCTTCTTTAACCCACTGCGTCATTACATTATTCATTGCTATATTTAACAATTTAGTGCCCCACGAATCTTCGCTGCCTCCTGAGTGTGTGTGTGTGTGTGTGTGTGTGTGTGTGTGTAACTCGGCGGGTCGGTCAGGATCACTTGATGGTAGTGATCGTCAGCTTTTACCCTCCCGGAAGGGAGCTGAGAGCTCATATAGTCCGATCTATGGGCAAGGCTATGACCTTCACACATGCACACACCCATCCCCTTGCTCAAGGGGGGCAGTAACCACCCACTTCGTCAGTGAAACTTTTTGCAGCCTGAGCGAGGCGCGAACTCTCGTCTACCAGATGGCAAGCAAGAACGCTACCACTGCGCCAGCAAGCGGTGTGTGTGTGTGTGTGTGTGTGTGATGTTTATGGTGGAGTGTGGAATGTGTCTGTGTTCTGCTGTCCAGTTTGTGAGAAGGGTCACTGTAGATTTGGCTGGGGCTATTTTGAGCCTGTCTGTGGTGAACCACTCATGTAGTGTGTTGAGGTAAGGTTGGAGGATGTGTGTGGCTGTGTTTGCATTTTGGTGTGTACATGCAAGTGTTATGTCATCCGCATAGGAAGCTATGTGTATCTGTCATGTGTGGGGTGTGGGTATGTCATGCATGTATAGGTTAAAGAGAGTTGGGGACAAAACAGATCATTGGGGGATGTCATTCTTGAAGTTTCTGATGTTCAAAGATTGACCGGCAAATGTTACATGTGCACATCTGCCTGCTAAATAGTTTGCCAGCCATCGTTTTGTGTTATTATGCATGTTTGTGTTGAATATTTTGTTTAAGAGGTTGTGGATGGGGATTGCATCAAAAGCTTTGCTAATGTCTAGTGTGATTAGAAGTGTTCTCTGTGTGGTGGCCTGGCTGAACTGATGCCATCACAAACTCTGTGTAAGGTCTGTAACAGGAGTGTTTGTGGAGTGTAATGGCCTTAAACCATGTTGTGATGGGCCTAGGGGGGTGTGAGGTGTAACTAGCTGCAATACCAGTCATTCAGTGACTTTGAAGGGGGTTCAGAGGAGTGTGATGAGGTGGTGTGAGGAAGATAACATGGGGTCTTTGTTGGGTTTGGGGATAGTGATGATAGTGCCATGCTTCCAGATGTTGGGCATTATGTTGTGTGAGCAGCTGTAGTTTGATATGTTGGTGAGTGCTTGTATGCCTTGTGGTCCAAGGTGTTAAAGGTGTATGTTGTTTATGCTGTCTGGTCCACTGGCAGACGAACACTTGTTAATGATGTGCTCCATCTGGTTGTAAGTGAAAGGTGTGAAGTCTGGGTCTGTGAGGAACGGTCTCTTGCGTTGGATGATACATCGGTTGTCACGAAGGCGTTTAAATGGCTGACGTGAAAAGTGATTGATGAAAATGTTTGGTTGTTGATTGTTTGAAGGTATGGTGTCTGTTGTTGTGATGGCAGCATGTAATTATGTAGTGTTGCTGTTGGAGAGTGTGAGGCTGTTTAGTGTTTTGTAGAGTTTGCTGGTGTTTGTTTTGTGATCAAGTGTATGGAGATAATTATTCCAGTTTAGTGTTTGCTGATCTGATATTTTATTGTTTAACTGAGTGCTGACTTCTTGTGTTTGTTGTACGGTGTCTTGTGTATAGGGTGTTGGGGAGTGTCATAGTGTGTCCCATTCACTGATGAGGCCTTGAATTTCTGGTGTGAAGTTGGGGTTGTGTCTCTTTCAGTTGCCTCTAGGGATGTGTCTTTTGTCTGCATTTTGAATAACTGTATTGAAAGTGTGCACAGCAGTGTTGATGTCTGTGATGGATGTACTGTTCAACATTTCAAAGTGTTGTTCCGTTTCAGCTGTGAAAGCTTCCCAGTTGGCTCTCTAATAATTAGTGAATGTGTCTATGGCCAGCTGGGGTGATTCTGGTTTTGGTAGTGATGATGATTGGGTGGTGGTCAGAGCCAAGCAAAAGGTGATGCCTGGGGATGATGGGAGAAAGAGTGCTTGGTGTGGGATATGGGTAGGCTGATGGAGATTATTAGGCAGGGGCACTCACCATCCACTCACTCAATGTAGTACTGATCTCGGGTGTCTGTCATTTACTCTCCTCCATTCTTCTTTCCTTCCATCCTCTTCTGTTTTTCTTTCCTTCATTCTTCCCTCTTCCTCCTGCCTGTGGGTACCTCTATATCGCATGACAAGCCAAATGGTTTCCAGTAAACCAGGAAACCATTTACTACGCTGGGTGGTAACCATGTAACAAAATTTTGGCATCTGGTGGTTTTGTGGGCAATTATGGCACTCCAATCAGATTAAGCCTTTGACGGTTTATATCCAAGGGATGGTTGGGGTTTATTGCTCACATAATGCCACTCAGGGATGAGTGAGGCTGGTCACTCATCTTAAATGTCAGGACCAAACTGCCAGGCCCCGGGCTCCTGCACTCCTCATGGGGCAGGCTGACGCCTTGGCGTTGAAATCACCCCCCAGGATAATGTTGGGTATGTTAGTGATGTGGTGCATTTGTGGACAGTAATTGTGTGGTTCTGTGGGGGATGACTGGGGGAGAATGTATGTACTGTACTGGCAACTGTTATGTGTGATTTGTCACCAGTGCATATTTTAATTGATTGTATTCTGTTGTGGTGTCATGTGGAGGGAGAAGTGACAGTGTGTGCACTAGTATCTGAAAAGTTTACGGATTTGTGTACCAGGGTGATGAGTCCACCGCCACCGTCATTGGCACAGTCTTCTCTAATGGTGGTGAAAATATGAAATGTAGGTGTTTTTTGTGTTCTGCGTAGTTTTGTTTCTTGTAAGATGGCAGTATGTATGTTTTGTTGTTTGATGAATTGTGTGATTCTTGTTTTTTGGTGTTTATGCCATCTATGTTTATTTGACAAATGTTTATGTTGTGTGTACAATGTGTGTTGGGTGCTGCGGCACAGGGAGGGGGGAGGTGGGGGTGTGGGTGAAGGAGAAGGGGTAGGAGAAGGTTGTGATGGAGGTAAGGGTTGGAGTGAATTAGACTGGGGTGGAATGGGAGGGGTTGAGGGTTGGATGGTGTGGGAAGGATCGGTAAGTTAGGTTGAGGAGGTGTGGAGGAAGTAGGAGTGGGGTTGGTGCGGTGGTTAGTGGGTGGGGGGAAGGAGCATAAGGAGAAGGTCCAGGTGTTTGTGTAATATTTCCTGGATACAAGTGTTGTGCAGGTGTAATGGGTCCAGTTCTTGCAGGAATTGCACTGAATTGAACCCTTTGTCTGTTGGCTCAATGTGATAGGTTTTGAGCATGCTGGACTTGTATATTTGTTGGTGGGTCCTGGATTGCTCTCAGAGTCACCAGCTAGAAGTCTTCGAGAAATGACCGCCGGGGAGTCATTTCTCGGTGTAGAAGAAACGGTGCTGTTGTGTGTGTTGCGTTGAGAGATGTGATACTTACCTTGGCGACTGAAGGCATTCCCAGGTTTTCGGGCACATGGGAGTGTGGGGGGGGGACCTGGGGGGGGTGGCCCCAATGCTGTCCTCCTCCACTGCTTCGACAGCCTCTGGGGGGTCAGAGACGCCACCGCTCCAGGTCTGGTTTTCAGTGGCTTTTCTGCATGGTTTTCTTGGTGTTTAGCATTAATTTTGGATATTCCTTTGTGTGTTTTGATGTCTAAATATGCCTGAATGACCAGACAACACTGCCAAATTAAGCTTAGGTACTGTATAAATACGTTAGGTATAGGCTGGACATTGGGTATGGGTAGGGTCTGGGTATGGTAGGGGAATAGTGTTACATACCAACTACAGTTCGTGTCTTCAGTAATACATAATTAAGTAAAAAATTTGTGTATTATATAAAGTAATGTTAATATGTGCCATATTGTAATATGAATAAATGAAAAGTGATCCATTTAGTAAACTTTCACTTTAAACATGAAACTAAGTGTCTTAGGGGTCCCACCCCAAAATCCGAAAAATCAGATAATCCGAATGATTCTTGGTCCACTGCCATTCGGATTAATGGACTCTTACTGTATATTCACTCTTTCAATATTTTTCCTTGTACTTTTTCCCTCCATTTCATTTTTAATGACATCTCCTAACTTTAAAAAAACTAATTTATCTGAAGATGATCCACATACTTCCGGAGATGAAATAAAACCCACACCTGGGAGTGGCTTCGGTCACCCAGGCAGCACATCTCTTCACACAACACACACAACAACACAGTTTTTTCTACACTGACTCCCCAGTGGTCTCAAATACTTCTTCCAGCTGGGGACACTGACAGCAATTCTGGACCCACCAACAAATACATACATCCAACATGCTCAAAACCTATCATATCTAGCTGACACACAAAGGGTTCAGTTCAGTGCAATTCCTGCAAGAACTGGACTCATTACACGTGCACAACACTTGCATCCAGCAAACATTACACAAACACCTGGAGCTGCTCATTATGCTCCTTCCCCCCACCCAGCAACCCCCCCACCAACTCAAGTCCTAATTCCTAAACATCTCCTCAGCCTAACCCACTGCTCCTTCCACCACTATCCAATCCCAAACTCCTCCCATTCCACCCCATCTAATTCATCACAACCCTTACTTTCATCATAACCTTCTCCTACCTCTTCCCCTCCACCAACACCTTCACCTACCCCCCCCATGCTGCAGCACCCAACACACATAGTACACACAACATAAACATACTTCAAATAAATACAGATGGCATAAACACCAAAAAACAAAAATTCACACAACTCATCAAACAACAAAACATACACACTGCCATCTTACAAGACACAAAACTACACAGAACACAAAAAACACCTACAATCATAATTTTACCACCATTAGACAAGACCAGGCTGCCGGCAGAGGGAGTGGACTCATCACCCTGGTACACAAATCCATAAACTTTTCAGATACTAGTGCACACACAAAGTCACTTCTCCCCCCACATGACACAACAGAAATACAATCAATTAAAATACGCGCTAGGAACAAATCACACATAACAATTGCCAATACATACTTTCCCCCTCAATCGTCTCCTCCAGTACCACACAATTACTCTCCACAAATACACCACATCAGTAACATACCCAACATTATCCTGGGTGGTGATTTCAATGCCAAAGTGTCGGCCTGGCATGTCAACAACCCTGACACAGACAGAGGGCTGGTAATATAATCCCAAACAGATAATCTTTTCATACTTAACAATCTCCACCAACATACCCATATCCTACACCAAGCCCTCTTCCTCCCATCATCCCCAGACATCACCTTCTGCTTCCCAAACCTCACCCCCAAAACATCCTGAAGAGTGGTCAAATCCACTGGCTCTGACCATCTCCCGATCATCATCACTACCAAAACCAGAAGCACCCCAGCTGGCCACAGACACACATACACTAATTATAAGAGAGCCAACTGGGAGGTCTTCACAACTGAAACACAACTTTGAAACATCAAACAGTACACCCATCACAAACATCAACACCGCTGTGCACACTTTCAATGCAATTATTCAAAATGCAGACAAAAGACACATCCCCAAAGGCAACAGAGAGAGACACAACCCCAACTTCACACCAGAAATTCAAGGCCTCATCAGTCAACGGGACACACTATGACACTCCCCAACACCCCATACACAAGACATCGTACAACAAATACAAGAACTCAACACTCAGGTAAACAGTAAAATATAAGAACAGCGAACACTAAACTGGAATAAATCTCCAAACACTTGATCACAAAACAAACACCAGCAAACTCTACAAAACACTAAACAGCCTCACACTCTCTAACAGCAACACTAACAATCACATGCTGCCATCACAACATACACCATACCTTCAAACAAACAACAAGCAAACACACTCATCAATCACTTTTCATATGTCAGCCATCTAAACCCCCATTGCAACGACCGACGTGTCATCCGACGCAAGAGACAGTTTCCCACAGACTCAGACTTGGCACCTTTCACTTACAACCAGATGAAGCACTTCAATAGCAACATTGAGCACTCATCTGCCTATGGACCAGACAGCATAAGTACCATACACCTTAAACACCTTGGACCACAAGGCATAAAAACACTCACCAACATACCAACTACAGCTACTCACACAACATAATACTCAACATCTGGAAGCATGGAACCATCATCACCATCCCCAAACCCAACAAAGACCCCACGTTACCTCCCTCACACTGCCCCATCACACCCCCCAAGGATCTGTTTTGTCCCCTACTCTCTTTAACCTATACATGCACGACGTATCCACACCCCACATACCATAAATACACATAGCCTCCTATGCGGACAACATAACACTTACATGTACACACCAAAATGCAAACACAGCCGCACACATCCTCCAACCTTACCTCAACACACTACACGAATGGTTCATCACAAACAGGCTCAAAATAGCCCCAGCCAAATCCACAGTGACCCTACTCACAAACTGGACAGCAGAACATAGTCACATTCCACACCTCACCATAAACAACACTCCCTACCACATACACACACACACACACACAAAATCCTCTGTGTAACATATATCAATGTCATTCAAACAACACATCACAAACATTACAGATAAATTAACACCAAGACTCAAAGCCTTGAGGTAACTTGCCCATACAACATTTGGACACAACAAAGAAACCACCACCAAAGTATACAAACAATACTTACGTTCAGTGATGAATTATGCAAGCCCTGCTTGGGCTTCTAACCTCACTGCAACACGCTACAACACTCTACAGACCATACAGAACAAGACCCTAAAAATAATCACAGGCTGCACAGCTACTACACCCACAGACCACCTACACCAAGAAACCAGTCCTCAAAGTCAAGGCTCATCTAGACATGAGAGGCACCCAAAGTCTCGCCCCAGCCTCCACAAACCCACACCATCCACTACACTACATGGCAGCACACCCACACACACACCAAGGAACATCAAAACAACACCCAGCACATGATATCATACACAAATACTCTCATCTCTCCCCCCTTGCCTGCCTCACACTAGTTTCCAGAAGCATATCCATACTCAAATCACTCGCCACTCCATTCAGTCACTCAAAGACAACACACAGCTGCATGCATGGCCTCCTGATATCCACCCTTCAGAATCCTATCTCCCTCTTGAGGACAGGGTCCACCTGACCAGGCTGAGATGTGGGCATCATCTAGCCCTCCTGAGTTATCAAAGAGGCTGGATGACTCCGTCACTGACGCCTGTCCAGGAGGAAACACAGCTCCCCATACTATAAAGCATATTATGGAAGACTGATTCCACATAATCACTTGCACCAACAACACAACATACACTCCTTGAGAGCTCTGTGGGAAAGCTCGGTCTCAGCCGTGGCCTTCCTTAGGGACTTGGGGCTGTTCGGCCAGACTGCCTAGGGAACAACTACTACTACTACTACTACCCACACCAATACCCACTACCTTACACAACAATCTTACTTGTTTGAGAAACGGAAAAACTCATTTGTAAGAAACAGCTCAATCAGCTGAGTATCATACTCCCAGTACATCACAAATTTCTCGGTTACCTTCTACTTCTGCTTTAAAATACAGCAACTCCTCCTGCCTCCAAACAATCATTTTGGAAGGTGCATCTCAACTCAAATTCATTGGAATTAATTCTGCAATTAGCATGTATGATTTTATTAGCGATGTCCAGTCTGCATTTACACACAAAGGACTTACAACAGACAGTGCTAAAATTGCCAATCTTCGGAGCCGACTGGATGATGGTTATTTACAAGTAGGGTCACTAGTCTGCTGTAGATTTTTTGATAAGTTTACATTCTTTGATGAATGCTGCAACAAATTCGTAGAAGTTTTTTGTAACCACACAAAAGCAGGATGCTTGATGAGCGTTTATAGATTAATGGAAAGTAAGAGACAGGATAAGTTCATCCCTTCAGAACAAAATACACTGTTAGAAGCAGCGGCGGTGTCAGCAGCAAGTGAAACAGAAATTTCAGAGCCATTACAAAAAAGTCCTTGGGTTGAATTTGATGATAATGGAAAAACTGCCCTACCACTCAAGAATGTAGTAATGTTATTTGGTTATCTTAGATTCTTAAATCATCTTAGTAAGGATGAATTACATGCAGCATTAGAGATTCAGTTTTCTCCAAAGAATGACAAAACCATGTTAGCTGTACAGACAGAAGAGAAACTCAGTATCATACCTTCTCAAACAGTTCGGACAGTTCACCTAATCACTACCTCTGCACAGTCCTTGCAGTTACAAGGCCAGGGACATACCTCACATTCACTCAGCAAACAAAACACCACACCATGTTCAACAGCCGTGTCACATGCAAGACCTGTATCACAAAGCAGTTTCTCTCATAACAGACCTAGACCTACAAGCAGAACAAAGACAGTTTGTTGGTACCATAAACAAACAGGTCATCGTGAAGCTAACTGCTACAAGAACAATGGAGATGAAAGAGGACACAGGTGTGGTAATTGATCACTTCACGGTCATTCAGGAATTAGTACTTCACCTATCATAAAAGCCATTAGCATTCCACTAGCGAATGCTGTGCCCTTTGCCAATACACAGTCTGGGGAAACCTGTGCCAGAACCAACAGAATTCTCCATAACAACACAAACTTCTCAGCTCACCATTTGCCAAATTAGCCCTCTGACCCACTTATGTATAGTTATCTTAGGTAAAGGTGAAGGAGTCCCTACATCATTTTTCATGGACTCTGGGTCTATGCTGAACTTAACAGCGGAGTCCTCCTTAAACAGTATTAAAGGAAGGATCAAACGGGTCTGGATCTCTGAGCCCCCTGAAATTCGTCTCACTGGTGTTGACGGCTCAGAATTTTATGTGAAGCGCAGGGTAACTCTTGAGATACAACTCGATGAATTAAGAAAGCCCTTCACAGCTGAGTTTTATGACACAAACAAACTCCCGTATCCTGCAGAAGTTTTAATTGGTATAGACACCATGGCTCAACATTCCACTGAACTGATACCTGCTTGTGGTAGTATTAAAGTACAGGGATTTTATGTATCAGGCATAAACTGCCAACACCCTGCCCTTTCACAGGTAAATTTGATCACACAGTCAATCGTAACTCCACCACCACCAGTAGAGAGCAATGTGGATCATTACTAGTATCTCATGACACCCCCCTCTAACAGTGACACAGTGGTTGACTCATCTACATCTCATTTAACTACCTCAAACAGACTGAATGAAATTTTGCAACATGCAGAGATGAAATAAGCAATGACAAAATGGTGCACAATTTTGCTGCCGCATGAATTCACGAGTCTGTCTGTGTTGTAGGTGCAAAAGAAGGAGTGAAAGCACTAACATTACCTGAGACATGTTGTGTGAATGGTCTAACATATGAGCCTGCAGTGTATACCGTGCTGGAGGATAATTTGTGTTATCTTTACTTATTAAGTGTAACAAATGCCCCACTAAAACTTAAAAGTGGTACGAAGATTAACAATTTCCTGGTGTACCTATCAGCTGTAAAGATGTGTCAAGATATATCATTCTCTGTAACTACTAAGGATGATGATGATGATGATGATAATTTACCTGGGGTTTATACCACTGGAAACTATTGGTTCTGCTGTGACTCCTTCAGCTGATCTCAACCTCTAAAGTAGATCCGGGCGACTTCCCTCAATACTGAATAAAGAACAGTTAATAAATCTTTTGCAGACCTATAGGGATGTTGTGGCCTTACCTGATGAACCTATGGGCACGACAGGCATGATCAAACATAACACTGAACTGATTCCCAGTACTCAACTAATTTATGTCCCAGCACCAAAGCTTAAGAAAAGAAACAGATGAGATAGTACAGGATATGTTAAATCAGGACATCACTGAACATTCCATCAGTCCATGGAATAGTCCGCTTTTCTTAGTCCCTGAGAAAGGAGGTGAATTTGATTCATAGTTGACTATCGTACAGAAAACTCAAAACTGTGCCTGAATGATTTCCATTACCAGTCTTAATAGATTTACTGAAATCATTTGGCGACAATAACGTTGCTTTTACCTAGTCTGACTTACTCAGTGGCTACTGTCTATCTATCTATTGCCAGACGCCTCAATCCCGAACGGGGTGGCCACAAACAAATCGCCTCCATGTCACTCTGTCCCCCGCCATTTCACTACCACGCTCCCAACTCACACCCCCCTCTCTCATATACCTCTCCACTCCATCCCTCCATCTCATCCTCGGCCTCCCCCTCCCTCTCGCCCCCTCCACCTC
>JAGKTI010005753.1:0-43604 GCA_018397915.1 Birgus latro
GAGGGGGGGAGGGGAGACCAAGGAGGAAATGGAAGGAGAAGGGAAGACCGAGGAGGATCGAGATGGAGGTATGGGATGGAGAGGTATGAGAGAGGATATTGTTAAGTGGAGAAAGGGCAGCCTGATGGTGGACAACAGGGTGAAATGGAGGCGGTTCGGTTGTGGCCTTCCCTTCGTGGACTAAGGCGTCAGGCGATTGATGGAAGAAAGTAAGAGTGGTTAAACTTAGATCAATATAGTGAAGGAATGACAAAGGGGCAGTTGGTTTGGCATTTTATGGCAGTGTAGGCTTCCCTAACACCTTTTTATTAGTGATTTAATGTACTCTTGACATTCTCTTGTTATTTACGTGTTTGTATTGCTGACAGTTTGCGTTAATAACATACAAGACGATGCTGAGGTGTAATGTGCAGAGTCGCTGACGAAGAGGTAATAAAAAAAACTCTTGAAGCTGCTTTGAATATGATCCAGTTAAAGGATGGTAGGATGGGTATATAATATAGTCAGATGCCATAGAAGGAGGGAACATGAGTAAACCTAAAGAAGAAGCTGGAGCGGCATTAATGGGTACACCTTCCCACCTTTATTCCACCCTAGACAAAGGAGCTGAGGGTGTCGAAATCATACAGCCTATGACATGACTAAGCTTGACGTCACAGTCTCCGGGTTTCCCAGTGGTGCCGGGGGCTCTAAAGGACCCGTCCCGATATCACCACAAGGTACAAGCAGAGGAATCGTAGACTGTGTCGCACTGGGGTAGTAAATGTCATGTCAATGATTTGGTTCAGGAAAATCGTTTATAAATCGTACATTTGATAACGCAAGTATTGGTAGTGGTTTAAGCAGGTAAGATAGCCGTAACACTAAAATAATTCAATAAAAGTAAGGTATTACGTAGGTGGAAAAATATCATTTATGATCAGTGACAGTTTTTTATTGAAAACTGTAAATTGTTTTGTGCGTATGTATTTTATGTATGAGTTTATATTGCGTATTTGCATTTTCGAATTTTGTGTTGTTGTTACCTCGACCTTGAAATTGCGGTAAGATCTTCTAAAGGTCACAAAATTAAAGTATTTTTACTTTACTATAATCATAAGGGAGAAATAATGCCTCCTTTATTGTAGAAACGTTTTATTGTATAAAATCTGTAGATGTTTAATAATTCATAACCTGTATGTAGTACTGTGTTCTCACTCGGTGTATTATTGGAACGAGTTGTGTGTTCACGAAGGCATTTCTCTTAGTAGTTCTACAGTTCGTTGCTAAGGTGAGGCATTATTTATTCTGATATAGTGTTTCTGAATGCAATAGGAGGTGTTTTTGACTAGTATGATGGTACCCTGCCCTGACAGTAGTAATAATAAAGTGCATTAACAGTGTAACCAGTTGAGGTGTTCAGGATTCTGTTGTGCCGTTTTGTGTATGTTATGTACCGTATTTTGCCGAGTTTTTAGAGAAGTAGCACTGATGACCTAGTTTGATAAAGTTTTTATGAATATGCAGTGTTTCATGCTGCTCGTCCTTTATGTAGTAAGGTAAAGTAGGTTGTGTGGGGTGAGGTGAGGTAATATTAGGCTTATGGGTTGGTCAGGTCATTGCCACATCAGGAACACTTGGTATTCATGTTACCATGCGGTATTTTATTTATTGTAAAAAGATTAATTACTCTTGTGGGTGAAATACAGAGTGCAGTTTAGCCTTCAGTCTACGGCTAGGGGCCTTTTTGTTCCGTTTGGCTGCATTTGGTGGTTCATGCCTTAGACAGCAGATAGTTACGATAGAGTAATACCTTGGGCATAATTTGTTGTGTTTCCTTATTGTTTAATTCATGTTTTATTTATTTATTTTAGGAAACTTTGGGAGAGCTCCCAAGTGTGAAGTTGTATTTTTTCTAATAAACTATAACCTTATTAAATTAGTGATTGATTTTTAAAATTGCTGAAATGTATAATTTTGAAGGCAATAACCTCATCAGTTTTACATGCAAACTGCAGCAAATGGCCACCTGCTGTAGCTACAGAGCTTTCAGGTTGATGCTGCCCCATGGTAAATCTGTCACCCTCCGTCATTAACGAAACAACACTTTGTTCCTTGCTGCACCCCAAGATCAGTAGGGGGTTGCCAGGCAGTGCATAGTTGCAAAAGTTTATACTGTTTTCTTGTTTTTGACCCTATTTTCATGCTACATTATTCACTTTTTTATCAAATTGTTCGCAGTTGATTTTCCTCTAAGGATATGTGCATATAAGGCTGAATAAGTTAGAACACCAGCATTACCAGTACTATAATAATGTACTGTACAATATGTGAAAAAATGTGAGCACTGCGTAAATGTTTATACTCTTTCTTTTATTATTGATATTTTTTGTGCTATTTTATTCAGTTTAGTCTCTATTCGTTCACAAGTGTTTTTTCTTCAATAATATATGTATAAAATAATGAGCAAATGACCACCATCACTATTACTAGTGCTGTAAAATCGATGTGAAAGAACATAGGCAGTTTGCATAAATGTTTATACTCTTTTTTTTATTTTCGACATTATTTTTTGTGCTGATTTATTCATTTTAGTCTCTCTGCAAGTGTTTGTTCTACAGTAATATATGGATAAAATACAGTAATAAGCAAACAACCAACTTCACTATTACTAACACCATAAGGAAGGCCAGGCGTGCTCCATTAGTGCAGCGTCTTGTAAATATTTAGACTCGTATTTTATTTTATTTCTGACGATATTTCACACGTTACTTCATTCGTTTTAGTCTTTAATTGTTTGTACCCATTTGTTCTATGGTAACGTGCATTCAAGAACGAATCGAACACAAACTCACTGTTACTAACACAGTACATTCAGCAAAAGGATAAATATAGCCTACTGTACGGTATTTGCATACATTAGAAAAAAAAAGAGTTTCCTCTTTATACAGTAAATATATTTATGTGGTACTTATTGCCCAATGATGTTTGTAGAGCACAGGAAGAATGAGAATACATTGGTGCGCATTTTGAACATAGTCCCATGCACCCTGAACAGTACTGTAAATGGATTTTTGGTGAATATTTTACATCAGTGATGTAAATAACGTCATCGGGCAGCCAAAGTATTAACCAAACCTTACCTAATTAATCCACATTACCTAATTTGGCATCATAATCTAATCAGACCTAGTTTAATTTAACCCCTAAAAGCCTGATCGCATCAGTTGATGCGATGAGAGTTTTATGCCAAAATCCCTAATCGCATCAATTGAGTGGGGCCTGTAAAAAACTGTGGAGCGCTTCCTGTGCCTCGATTATAACATACATGGCTTCAGGCCAATGAGAACTCACCCCTGACGTGGTTTGAGGGGGGATTGGACCCACCTGGGCAGTGGGGGGGCACCCCCTGTCTGGGCCCTGTCGGTGTCACCCTCTATCCCACTCCTTCACTCCTTCCTTGTCCCCCATCACCCTCCCATCCTTCCCTCCATGAACCTGCATCTCTCCTCCCACCACCACCACCTGTGTCCCTTCTCACTCACTCTCGCCACTCCTCCCACCCTGCTAGCTTTGTATTCCCCCTGAACCCCACCCCATCCATCCCTCCTTGTCCTTCACTACCCTCCCACCCCCTACAGACCCCTGAGAAGTATCAGGCTGCCAAGATGTTACAGAACACACTGAATTGCTTTCTTATCATGCAAAAAGTTGGTTATTTTTCCAACTCCTGTACCTATAGGCCTACTCCCCACAACCTACTTTATCACCCCACAGCCTAGTAATCTTCCCACACCTACGTACACCTGTTTTCATGGTTGGTGTGACAAAACACTTTGAAATGACCTGTTTCAATAAGAAAAATAAGTACAGTAGTTATCAAAATTTTCACATTTTAGAGTGTTTTCAACAGGTAACTATTATAAACTTTTTAAACTTTGACGAGTGATTGTTCGGTAACCATTAGGCCTACGGGGGTGCCAATTGTGTTGTCAGGTGTGTAAATTCTTCCTCTTTAGCCAGAACACAGTCAATTTGCCCTTCGTGAAAGCCACCAAAACACCCCCGAATTACAGTAGTGGGAGGAACCCTTCCAGAAATAATTGCGGTCTTTAGAGGTTAACCTAACCAGATCTGACCTACATCACCTACTTTGACAACCTAACCTAACCTGATTTAGTTTCACCTAACTAACCAAAATGACTTGGAAGCAAATGGATTTTGTGCTTGAATCAGCTCACTACCTTCTCAAGGATACCACTGCAGATATGAACTTAACTTTAGTGCATTTATTTTCATATTGGTATATGTTATTTCTCTGGAATTTGGGTGTCCTAACAAATTATACAATTGTGAAACATAATCCCAGTTGTATATTTTTCATCACTTTTTAAGGAGAGCTCTCGTACAGTTTTTCCAATGATGCTTATGTATATCACTACAAAGAGCCTTTTAATCAAGATGTTTATGTTTCCTGAGTGTTATATTCATGCATTTTACTCTGATTATTTTTTATTTGTTCGTATTTTTAGTTAGTTGTTGTGTGGGGTGGGGCACTAACCCACCACCAACCCTTTTAGCCGCCTCTTATGACAAGCAGGGATACTGGGGGAGAATTGAAAAACCTCCCAACCCCCAGGGGGTTGAGGCATGTGGCAATAGATAGATAGATAGATAGATTTTTTATTTGATGCAGCAAGTTTTTGCTGTTAATACAGTACAGTATTGTATTTTTATGTCCGATTATTATGACGTCTCAGTACAGTATTTTCATTGTTTTTGATTGCAGGTATTTCCTGGTAATGTTGTTTTTGTGTAATTGGGTGATTTTTTTTTTTCATCATTGTTTCCATTATTGTTCAGCTTTTGCACATGCATTGTGACAATGAACTTGGTTTTGAGAACAAGAATGATTCATCCAGGAGCCTGGTTACCAGTTAACCTATAGAGTTATGGTTCAGTTAGGTTAAGTTAGGTTGTTTTGTGGTTAGGTTATTGTGTGGTAAGTTAGATTCGAATGTATTTTAGTTAGACAACTCTGCCATTACTTATGATAAAAAATGCATGGTAGTGGAAAGATTAGAAATTATTAGAAAAATGATGCTGACATAAGTAATGTACTGTATTGGAAAGAGAATCAGAAAATAGAATATATAATCTCGGCCATATATAATTTAGTTAGGAAGCTTCTCCCGGTGATACGATAACTTTACCGAGGCCACATCAAGAGCACCAGTAAATAGATTTGCCTGGAGGCAGTCACATTGCAAAATAGTCTGTCTTCCGTATTTGTACGGAATACTGGACACAAAGTTGCTGGGCACCTTCCAACATGGCCCCTGCTGTACCAGGTACAGTAGGTGACACCTGACACTCTTATCAGTTGTTGTAGAGGGTTAAGCAGCAACCCCTAGCAGTGCCTCAAAACATCATCAGTCCATCTCAGAATAAACCTTAAATAATTGTATTTTGAGATGGTTATTAACTGGTGGATAAATAAAACCCATAAATATAGAGGGCCAGCTGTATTAATGGTAGTTTCAGCATTTTTTTTTTTTTTTTACCATTTTTTGATAGGAGGCTGCACCTGTTGAATACAGTTATCTGATGGTTCCCACAATGTTCACTGAGAATTTTGTTATCAGATGGTCAAAGAAGTACCACACCTCTCCTACCCAATTAGTGACAGTTAGGAAAGATAATGCTGCAATACTGTATATGTACTGTAAGTTTCAACATGTTATCGTTAGAATTCTACTTCTTCCTTAGCCTTTATCATTCTCTTTCAGAGCCTGCCCTGCTCTCTTCCTATTTCTCCCATCTTTCCTGTCACTTCTTATTGCTTTTCTTTCCTTTACAGGTGGCTTTACATTGAGTGACAAGCCAAATGGTTTCCTGTAAACCAAGAAACCATTTACAACGCTGGGTGGTAACCATATAACCAAACCATACGTGCTCCCTACATGTCAACAAGTGGGTTGGTGGAGGGTTAGTGCCCCTCCCCTTAAAACAAATAACTCAAGAGTCAAATGGCCACCCCTTGCGGGATTATGGCGTCTGGCAATAGATAGATAGATAGACAGTACAGTACTTTTTTTTTTTTTTTTTAATGAAGAGAGTGTTTAAAACGTTGCAGAAACTATAATTATGTTACTGTACTAATTGTAGATCCTACAAAAAGTAGATAGCTTGGTAAAGAAGTTGTCATTCAGGACCTAACCCAACAGTGAATCCAAAATTCCTGTGTCCTAAGCTTTGTATCCATTGGCCTCTGATATAAGTATGCCAGGTTTGTAGATTGTTGGGAAGGGTGTAATGTTCATAAGGAATTATAAGTTTTATATGCACGATTGTGATTGGATTCTTTTATTCCTGTCAATAGGTTGGTGTGCCACACACAGATTTTTGATACAGTTGATGTAATGAAAAAAACAAACCCAGGGCCACCAATGGATGATAGGACCTGAACTCTGCCTAGCGATAGCCATGAAAGGTTCATGCCTCTGCACACCATTGCATACTAATGAGTCCCAACGTGGACAACATAATACCAATGCTTACAAGTGTTGCAGGGTGTCTTGGTGCTTACACTAAGATCATGTGGTGGTCTCTGTTGTATACATTAGTCATAAATTAATCTTGACTGTATATATATTAAGGTAAATTTTAAATGTTTTGTAAAAAAAAAAAAAAAAAGAAATTGTAGTTCCCAATTACCCAATTAAATGTCAGTGTAAACGAGAGGTATTTATTGGATTCAGCAACCAGATGGTAGCTGACTGTTCATGTATAGGAATAGATTAAGGCTGGCATCATGTAGCTTGCAGAGAAAAAAAAAAGTATGAACAATGAATACAGTTTAATCTCACTTTAAAAAGTTAGATCATAGTTGACTTTTTATGTATTTTTATCAGTGTAGTATTGATTTTTAACAACAGTTAACACAAGCCTTATTTTTAACAATGCAGAGTCACAAGCTTTCTTTATAACAGTGCAGAGTTAATTTAAGATGATTGCCAAAGTTTGGCTTACTCAGAGTATTTATGACCAATGTTTGGTTACCATACACAGTATTAAAACAGACTTTTGAAATGTGGTATATATATTATTTAATCACAAATAGCTTCCTTAAACACTGGTATCTGCTGGTATGTTAGTATAGAGTGGGGTGTGCCTTTAAGGTTCTCCCTTTTAGAGGCAGTGGAAGGGTTAGGGAATCAAATAAGGTCAAGTAATTCCATGACAGGTCAGGTCCATTTAGATCTAGTTAGATATATGCAGGTCCTTCATATCCAGTCCAGCTCAGTTAGATGAGTGTAGGTCATTCAAATCAGTTGTGGCTCATGTAGAACCAAGTAGGTCCAATAAGAGTCATAGTGGCTCAGTGGTTATTGTGTTCAACTCCCAGTCTACGTGTACCCTGAGTCGGTTCAAAAGCTGTAGAAAGACATCTAAAATGGCCAGTATGCACTCATACCCTGTTGGTTCATAATGATGTTTGCATGCCATATAGAGAAGGTTTATTGATCCTAGTTTGAAAACGATATTTATTGATATCAAGATGCAAGTGTCTGCTTGGCCCATTTTGCTGGGCATATTGTTCATATTTCTCCCAGTTTTGTAATTTTCTTTTCTTGTACTTGGATCCTCCTCACCACATCATTAGATTGGAAAGATGGATAGAATGGTGATGATAATAATAATAACCAAACATCCTTCCATGTAACTCAAACACGACATTACAGAGCTTGGATGAGCAGCCAGTAACAGGCATTGTGGTCAGTATGGAGTAGCCAGGTTGTGGGAAAGTGTGTTGCAGTATTAAACTAGAAAGCACTCAGAGAGTGCATACCTCTGCCAATGCCATTGCCATTGAAAAGGATGTGGATCCACCCCCATATTTAATCGGTTCTTTCTTCGCACATGACCCACCCATCCACAAAATTTCATTAAAATTCACAGAACTTTTGGAGGTGTTGTGCGGGATACTCCGGATTCGCCCCCAAATTCAATCTTCTTCCTTGGCCCATAGCACAAAATTTCAATGAAATTCATTGAGAACTTTTGGAGATATCATCTGGACAAACAGATTGACAGACAGACAAACATAGGTGAATACAAACCTCCTCCAACTTCGTTGGAGCAGTTTCCTAACATCAAATTCAGACATGACTTCCCAGGTGTTAGCTACAAAACTTTAGTGGCTGCCAGTAACAAGCAATGGGGTTGGCAACTTGGCACTGGGGAACCAGGGAGGGGGTAGGTTCGAATTGGTGTGGTGAGGTTGGCAGGTGGATGGAATAGAAATGATGTTTCATTGTTTGTGTGACCCATTTCACAAGGTTTGCCATTGATAACTGAGCTCTTGTACTACCCCTCTCCTTGTTGTTGGATCCTACCACACCCCATTGTCAGGTGAGACAGAGGGTGATGATGATGATGATGATAAAGAGGCTCATTTAATTTAATTTAAGCATAACTTTTTGGCTGTTACAGAACTTGGGCGGGCTGCCAGTAACAAATAGTGGGGTCGGCATGGGGGAGCCAGGTGGTGGGGGGGTGCGGTGTGGTGTTGCAGGGGAGGGGGGACGGACCAGAAAGCGCATCCTAGACCCCCTGGAGGCTCACAATGATGATATGGGCAACCCCAGGCGGCCAGCAGGTGTGTTCTCGGACTGGCAGGAGGCCATCAAAAACATCGGTGTGCCTAATAAAAAAGGTGTGTGCTGGACTCCTGGTAGTCACTCATATTGTTTCAGTGGTATGGAAGAATGAACAAAGGATAGGCAAAGATACAAGAACTAATGATTTGTTCTTTAATTATATGAAAGACAACACAAAGTAGTATGGACGTATGAACTTTTTTTCTAAATGAAAGCATAAACCAAAGCTGGAAATGGGTAAATAAACTTATTGGTTTGGATCCAACCGCTTGAAACCAGGTGACGTCCATTTTAGTTTTATTCTTACTGCTACCAAACTATTCTGTTTAAAAAGGACTCTTGATATAAGAGGTTTATTTAGGCTCTGTCAAACTCCTTCAATTTGAAAAATGTACTTTAAGCTTAATACAATTTTCAAGAGGTAATAAGAATACCAGTAGTATAAAAAAGACATATCCAAGTTCATTTGGTTAATTATGATATGGAAGAATCATGAAAGGATGCATAATGAGGAGATGGCTAGGAAATGGAGAATTCCTTCAAGTTGTTGAGTATACCCTGTCTCTCGGGCTAAGCAAACCCATCAATGGCAGGTAAGTAACTGCCTGTGAATGGTTGTCCCATGCAGTGAAACAATATTTCATGTTGTGGGAAAGTGTGAGGAGTTTTGATTCCTGGATGGTACATTTGTCTCAACCCCCTATTTAACAGGGGCACCATCATTTGGTTTTATGGTTACCACCCAGCATTGTAAATGGTTCCCTGGGTTAAGGAAACCACTATACTTGCCACTCAGTGTAGAGCCCCTGAAGAGGATTGAAGAGTAATAAAGTTATAAGAAGGAAAGAGAAAAGTAGAAAGAGAGGAGGACAGACACAGAAAAAGATTTGTAATAGATGAAGTAAGAAGTAGACATCACAACAGCAAGTGAGTGGATGGTGGTTGTCATCACCTACCACCAGTGCTTTCAAGTATTTCGGTAGTGTGACGAGTAAGGGTGTTGATTTAGAGGATGTACATGAAAGTTTACAGCTGTGAAGAATAGTTGCTGGTCTGCTGAAGGCAGTGATAAGGAATAAGGAAGTGAGTATGGATGTAAAGCAGTTGCATCATGACACTACAGTGAACCTTATCAAATTCAGACTTTTAAAGTTTGACTGAATTTAAGCTGGCTTCACAAACCTCACCATTTCCAAACTTTCCTAATTGGTTTTTGTTTGCTGAATCCCTAAGCAACCTGTAGTGACTCATGTGCGGGAACATGTTGATCCCAGGGGCATTTCCAAGCTGATGATAAACACAAATGTTTCTCCTGTCGCACTTTGCTATTTTGAATTTTAATCCTTGACAGTGGCCTGATTGTGTTCAATACAATGCTCCAGAAAAGAAGTTTGTGAAATTTATCATTGTGCAGAAGTTGATATTCAGTAATACAGTACAGTACATATGTTTGAGAAGGTTTTGCTAAATGTTTTTTAAAGATCAGTACTATGTCAGTAAAGTAAGAGCTTGACAGTATCATGGAAAACAGTGGTGCCAGCTGTCATTTGCTTAACAAAGGTTTTTGATTAACCACACATCTGAATATTCTCATTAACCCTTTGACGCCACGCTTATTTTGGCGCGGGCGCCCTTTCCATAGGGGCGTATTTCCCAAAATAGCCTTTTTTCAAACCTTCGTATGTGGGAAAGTACAGTATAGCAGTTAAGGAAACAAATTAAAGACCATATTACTCACCAACTTTTCTTGCGAATGAAAGCATTCCCACGTCTGCAGGTGGTTGCATCGATGAGTATGAATGTGAAGATGAGTAACTTTTGGCGTTTGAAGCAGGAGTCTCCGTGCGTGTGCATGCGGCCCCGACTTGTGATGACACTTTTACTTTAGTTGCTTATGTTATTGTACCTAATATCACATTTACAGTTTATATCACATTTACAGTTTATATCTCTTATTTTGCTTAATAATGTCAGGGCCAAGAAAAATGCAGAAGTTCATCCCAAAACACTTTCTACAGTTGCAACTTTGGTTTTCTTTCAGTATTGCTAGGTGACTCAAAATATTTACAAACTCAGCTTCACTTCTCAGCTTTGAACTTTCATTATCATTTATAAAATACACACAGACAAACACATCGCTTGCACATCAAGTACCCTTGGACAGAGGCTTGCCAGGAGTGGATGAAGCAAGGGGTCCATATGAGGTGGGAACGGTATTGGACGAGGCGGATTCTTATGAAATCGCTGTACACCTGATTAAGTCAAAGAGAAGACTGATCAGTGCTTGCGTGGGGTGGCGGGACTCTCTCCCTACCCTTTGGTGACAAGATCAAATGGCGGCCAATACAGACTGTGGTGGGATTGCATTTGCTATTCTACCGACACCCGGCAGTAAGCAGCCACCCTTTTAGTGTCGATCACAACCGATGCCCGGCAATCGAGGGTTAATACCTGTTTGGTTTTGGTTAGGTCTTGGTTACTTCAGTCTAGGTGATATAAAGTTCATCGTAAATGCCTTTGTTTACATTGGATATGACATTCGACATGGAAGGCCACCACAGCACCATTTTTCTGCTCTGGTATCTCACATTCCTAACGATAAATGTAGCTTATTCATTATGCATATGAGGCCAAATTACCATACAGCAAACTCCTATTTTCATGGTATATGCCCAGTACACAATTTGAAAAAAAAAAATCCATAAGCTGTGGCAAAAGTTCTGATGATATATTTACTGAAAGTAATCTCGTGTCATTATTATTATTTTTTTTTTTTACCACATTAATTTGGCAGTCCACATTCAGGAAAGTGGTTAACAAGAGCTTTAATTGAAAGCAAGACTAAATTTCAACATACAGTATATTGGACGGCTGGTTACAGTTGGACTGAAGTAAATACGTGGTCTTCATTAATTTTGCATTCATACAAGACTTGACCCTTCTAAGCCTTGAATTTTTCCAAAGTTCGAATATTTTAAACCCAAGGATTGACGTTTGGTAAGACTTACTGTATTATAATTTCATTGACATGTGGAAGTGAAGTTTGGACCCTGTTGTAAGGACACAGGTCATGAGTGAGAACAGTAGAAATGAGTTATATGAAAGGAGCAGGGAAAGCTTCATGGAGAGACAGACAGACAAGTGAGAAAGTGAAGGAATGTTGTGGTGGTGAACTGGTGATGTGGATATGATTGAAAGCATTAGGAGAAATATTGTGATGGTTTGGACATGTGGGAGGATGGGGAATGAGAAACCGACAAGAAGAATGTGTGAGTGAGGTGGAGGAGGTTAGGGGAAGGGGGAGACAGAGGAAGAGATTGAGGGATTGAGTGAAGAGATACAGTATATGAGAGAGGGGGTGAGTTGGAAATGGGGCAGCCAAATGGCAAAGAACAAAATGACAGGGAGGTGATTTGTTTCTTGCCATCCCTTACAGGATTCACATGTCTGGCAATACATAGATGGATATATTGATGAAATTGATAAATGATTTTTATTTTTTTAAGTGGAAGTTCAGGAAGCAAAAGAATAAACAAAGGTTCATTCATTTTTCATTGTGATATGAAAACTGATGATGATCATAATTGAAGTTTGGTAGCCAAAAGAATTAACAGTGAATAGATGAACATAATATTTTTTATAAGTTATATGGAAATTTTTTCAAAAGATAGAAATTTCTTGAAGGAAATTGAGGAGGAAAAAGAATTAACAGGGATGTGTACTTCTTTGATTAGAAGGTGGATAATTTTGATAAACGAGTGTGTGAGGAGAGAAACTTGAGGAGGCTAGGGACTTGATAGAGTCAGGGTAGTTGGATGAAGTGTGTGTGGTGAACTACATGATGCGTTTCGCACCCTACTTCAGGTTCGTAGTTAATGGAATGACTTACTGGTGTGTGTGTGTTCGGTTTTTGATGATGAAAGTTTGTTTGTTTTCTTATTTTGAGATCCTACCCACCCCGTTAGTGTATGGGAATTAGGTTTAGGATGATAATTACAGAGATATTTGTTGATAATGATAATTTTTATATTTTCTTCTTTGGGGATTCACTCAGGCTTATATGATTATATTTATCATTCACTATTGTATTGCCTCATCAGGATTAAAGGTGACTGTGGCTTGGCTACTCAGGCTTGACATTTAAAGTCACCACACTTGATAGTTGGAAGTAGGATCTGGATGATTTCAATAATAATAATAAAAAGAAAAATCCTCAAAGTATTCACAGACAGCTCATCATCTCCAGTCCTTGTTTGTGTTCCGTATTTCCTTTCTCCACATCTGTACATTATGACTCTGACCCCATGTCCTGCTCTGCATCTGGCCAGGATACATGTCAGTGGAGGGAAACCAGCGTCCAGCGTGGGAGAACGAGGATATAGATCAGGGTCTGGCGGCTGATCTAGATGACTCTCTCTCAGGGCTTGGTGTCGACATCAGCACAGTGAGTGTGACTGTTGCTGCTTTTCCACCTTTCCACTTTTTGCACTGGTACAGAAAGTCCCCAGTATAAGTTGTGTTTTGGAACTTTCTGCTTTGCTATTAACCCCTGCTAGGCTGATTGTTTGTAAGGTAGTTTATCATCCCATAGTCTTTGTTTTATACCCATTGTAAATTGTAGCTCATATGAGGTTTGCAGTTTGGACCATGCAGGCCTTCATTGTGTCTCATATGAGAGCTGCAGTGTAGCAAGAGTTTTCACAGTAATTACAAGAAAATTTGCTACTTAACCCTTTCAGTCTGATGGTATAATTTTTGGTTTATTCTGATTACAGCAAGAAATTATTTTATTTAGCTTACAAGTGGTTGTGAAAAGTTAATTTAGACTTTTGGATCCCTTCATTACAGCTCGTGGCTCCAAAACAGAAGAAAATAGCCATAAGGAAGCATGACTTCTGTTTAAAAGATGTTTCCAAATTATAGGAGTTAAAGTTCACATACAACATGTAAAGCTGATTTGTCTGTTTCACCCATTTGACCACTTGCAAGTTTTGGACTACAAGGAAGTTCAAAATGTTGACACTGATAATTTTCATACCATTAGCATAAACTTCACTTGATATAGAAAAATATCCTGTGAAAATACCTTTATGACAATATTTAATATTTGCTGAACAATGTTATGCTTTGATTTGGCTGTAAAGAAAGAAGTTCATTATCAAAAACAATCCTTTTCACCGTGTTTTAGAAACTGCTCAGTATGTTCCTTATTTAGGGTTGAATCAAGGCATAACATTGTCCAAAAAGTACTTGATATTTGTCAAGGCAGTTTTCATATATTCATCTGTTTTAAATACAATGTGTGCAAGTACTATTAGAGTTTACAGTATTGATCTTTTGAATTTCCTTGTAGCCCCAAATTTACAAGTGCTCAGTTCACAGTCAGTTGCATGGAATAGGTTGTAATATTTTGGAATACATCATCAGCATATAAATGAGGACTTACTATGTGTGTTTGTGATTATTTTGTACCCGCAGAATACCAATACCTTTATTGCCTGAGTGATATTTGGTAAAGGGATACTTGTTTGTTCTGAAATACACTTCCTTACCATCTAACCCTTCCTGTGTTCCCATACTTCCTTTGGACCTGGTTGTAAGGCTCACAACATTTTTATTACTTCTTTTTCAGTTCTGATGAAACATTGACTAAAATTTTGTATACTGGTACTCCCCATTTCTGTAGCCCCTTAATGGTTTTTGTAGCTCCTTTATCCCTTTCATTGCTCTTTTTTTTCCTTCCATACTGTCCTTTTGTTCATGTCCCACCCCTCCCATTTCCTTGTCCCTTCCTCCAGTCTCTTTGATACACACTTTTATCCTCATTTTCTTGTGTCACTCTCTTCGTTTTACTCCTCCCAGTTTCTTCCTCCTTTGCTCCCATGCTGTAGTGACTTATTTGTTAACTTCTCTACTACAGTACAAGGGTTTTTTCCCCTCATTTTTCATGCTACCACTGAACAATTTTCTTCAGCTTGGAGGAGTTATCTTGTGTTATAGAAATTAGTGTTAAGGTGAATAAAATCATCTGGGGATGGCAGGAATGAAGTGTGAAATGTCATTGAATTGAATGGGCTAAGTAGATTTGATTTTATTCTTTGTAGTACCTGTTGGACCCAAATTTGAGTAGAGTATTTAAAGGCATATACATCATTATTTGCTTTTATATATATACACCCACTTTTGACAGTACAGTATTGTACTATGTTGACATTAATAAACACTATTTATTCTCTCCAACATTGAAAGTATGTTTTCACCCATTTGTTTGTTAGCAGGATTGCTCAAATACTACAAAAGAGATTTGGACCAGATTTGGTGGGTAGGTAGCTCCTGTCCCAGGGAACAGTCAGTTAACGTTAGGGACCAATCCAGATTGCGTTACAGATTCTGGATCCGGAAAACACTTTTTGCGAAACCCTAACCCATTATGAAGAGTGATTTGGAAATTATTTTACCCCTGTCAGAGAGATGCACTTCACTGAGTACCTTTCTAGTTTTTTTTTTTTTTCAAAGGAAGTTGTAAAAAAAAAAAAAAATCTTGGTTCCACATAGCATCAATCTGCACATAAATGTATTGTACTTTTGAAAGTACAGTATAAAATATGACCCTACCTTTATAGTAAAGATGAGCTTTTACTGTACTCGGTGATGGGTAAGACACACAGTTGATGAATTTCTCCAAAATCAGTTTGGAAATTGTTACTGACAAGGGATTGAGCTAGCTGGATTGATTTTATACCAAGGACTGTATGACAAGTGTTTAGTACCCCCTTTTTTAACTTTATGATCACTGGATTGGCTGTCTGATAGGTAAATATGAAGCTGTGTGTGGCAAGTATTCCTGTCAGGTGGAGCTAGGATTCCACAGGCTTGAATTATGAATGTATATGTGGACCATTTGCACACTGTTCTCCCATTGTACTATTCATTCTTTTTCATTTTTTTGCACCCTGCCTGACCCCACCTGCAGATGGGAAAAAAAGAGTGGGCTGATGATGATGATGATGATGATGATGATGATGATGATGATCCTGTTGCACTTGGTGTAATGGAGATGACCTTATAATTATCGTTAACCCCCTCAGCCTCTTGTGACAGTTAGATGGCCTTATAATTATCATTAACTCTCTCAGCCCGGTATAAAAGTCTTATTCTAAGTGAAACTTTCTGGCAGCTCCCAAATAGAATACTGGAATTGTCCCTATTATGAGATGGTTAAAGGTGACAGCATGGTCTTCCTTAGGCTTAAGGGAATCACACAGTGGAATGAATTATCTTGCAACAACTGAAATAGAATACAGGTCCACCCCTACTTATGACTGGTCGACTTACAGATTTTTACTTTCAGTAAAATGATAAATTACATGGAATTACATGAACTATTCAACACTGTTATAAATTATTCTTTGTGTTGATAATTTTGCCCAACTGTAGGCTAATGTAAGTGTTCTGAGCATGTTTAAAAGACTTGGTATGCTCGGCAAGGCTATGATGTTCAGTTGGTTAGGTATATAAAATGGAGTTTCGACTTACGAAAAAATTGACTTATGAGCAGTTTCTCGGAATGTAACCCTTTCATAGGCAGGGGAGGGCCTGTATTTGAGTTCTTATGACCATGACAGAGTTATTAGTGACTTTTCCTGGTATCCACTTGAGCATGTGTGACTCCATTTGTGTCTTTTTATTTGTCAGGTTCATCTCAGTGGAGTAAGTCATCATCATGTTTGACTTTGAATTAGATAATAACAGTGCAGATGGAGTAGCTGCTTGTCGGGTATTTGCAAGAATATCTGCTGCTTCCCTGACTATGCTGTGAAACTTGTGATGTGAATTTAGCCTTGCTGGTAGTGGAGCTTCATGCTGTGGTTTGTGAACCCTTTCAGTACAGGAGATACATCAGTCCTAAGCTGAATAAAATTGTGTTGTGGTAGCTTGAGTTACATCAGAAAAAAGTCTTCGAACTGCAGAAGTCAGAAAAAGCACAGTAATGAACCTGTGATCTGCAGGTGGCAGTTGCCATTCAGCAGTCCACCATCCCATTTTGGGGTGGATGGGGAAGGTGAGGTATTTTTCTATAACTTGTATCTCTCTCTCTCTCTGTATATGAAGGCATCTCACTCCAGTGCCACAGATAGTTTTATAACTGATATGGCATGGTATGGTGTTACAACACTATAGAGTATTCCAGGGGCACAAAGAGATCAAAGAGTTATGGTGCACATCTTACCAGTCTTGTCTCTTAATTTATATGGGTGTGTGGGCAGAAAAAGTAGTTCACTGTACTGTGGAAAGGTATTTTGCTTGGTGTTTATACCATACCACACAAATCCTCTTGACTGAGAAGTTTTTCTCTACTGAATTTTAACTGTGTAGTGTCAGCGTACATTATCGTTATTGTATTCTTTCTGCTGCCAGGCTGTATTATTCAGCATAGGGGAGACTTCTTGTACTGAATGGGTTAAAAGTTTTATTAAACTAAAGTCTGAAAAGTCTTTGGGTATATAAACAATGAGAAGATTGCAGGATTAAAGTAAAATGACACCATCAGTCAGAAGGGGCTGAGGGTGCATTGATTGCCGTAAAGGATCTAATAGAGAATGAGGCAGACTGCTGAAGCTTCATCAGCCTGGTTGGAAAACCTTCTGCATCCGTAGTTCCCCCTCTCATAAGTTTTTTTCAAATGTGTTTGGGAGCTTTTAAAAGAGTTAAGGGTGACTGTTTTAAACTCTCAGGCTACTGTGACTCACTGTCAGCTGAATAAAATCATCTGGCATTAGCAGGAATAGAATGCTTTAGTTGTGTCAACTGTGACAGGTTTAAAAACATTAACATTTAGAGACCATTGTCCATGTGAGGTTTAAAAACATTGCTTTAACATTTAGAGACCATTGCCCATGTGAGCATGTGTAAGAGCTTTATCTAATTCATTGAAGTTAACCAACTGCCCTCCTAACCCTTTGAAATATAGTAGTGTGAAATTTTATAATGTTCATAACCAACCAGTGACTATACTGTGCATGTTTTTTAGCAGAAATCATCATGCATGATCATTTGGTGTTTGTTCTGTATTGGTGATTTTTGAAATCTATTGGACCTCTTTCAGTATATAACAACATTAAACATTTATTTTATTTCATTTTTTCAAAATAAAGTGCTGAGGGAAATCTTAATTTTTTCTCAATGTAACTATGGGGCTGTTAAGTTTTCCATCTGAATTAGATTCCTTAAGTTGCAGATATTTAGTGTAGTTAGTAGTACCTGTGTATAGTTCCTTACACCATCCGTATGTGGAAAAAATGATTAGGAAGATGATGATTGTTTCTGCTTTAAGAAATACAATGCACAATGCCTTGTTATTGGTGTTGGGGTAAAGATTGTAACCAGTGAGAAACCCATGGAGCCCCATCTTCAAATAATTCATCACTGATTTGTATATTTGCAGGCATCATACAACATGAGTGAGGCATTGCTGGCACTACCGTCTGTATCACTGTTCAAGGAAGAAGTGTCATCCCCAGCCACCTCCACTCCCGGCCATGCTGGTCTAGACCGCGCATCCTTGGGATCCTCCTCATCAGCACCCTCACCTGCCACTTTTGACGACACCTCCCAGACCAACACCACGGACAGGCTATTCAAGTGAGCCCACACCTCTTTGGTTTACATTCCTGTCCGTTAACCGCACACCTCTTAGTCTCATGTGTTAACATCTCTCCCATATATGCCCATCTGTTAACACTGTTTGTGTTTACAGCACATTCTTGTCTGCTAACCCCTTATGTGTTTAGTGCATATTCTTCTCTGGGAAGAAGACTTGGGATGAGGTCATAGAGTGTGACCTCAGGGATAAGGGACTAAGTAGGGATCATACCAGAGATCGATCAGTATGGAGAGCTGCCGTTAGGTTACAAAGGCCTATGCTTGCAAATATGCTGGAGCATTTATAAATGACATAAACGATACATAAACCCCACACATCTCACTGCCAATCCCACACTTCTTTAGCACGTATTCTCGTCTGTTAACTCCTTCAGTCTCATGATGTCTTGTTCCACTTTATTTTTGCAGTTTACAGGTGATCTTCTCATTTTGGAAGGGCTTCTTATACAGAACTGAAGGGGTTTATGATACTATATCTAACCCCTCGGATGCCTCTGAAACTAGTTGGAATAAGATAAGAACTGTCGTCGGAGTGAAGAGGTTGAGCATGTTCCCTAACACCCTTACCAGCACATTTTTGTACTGTATGTGAGAGTTTGGATATTCTAATACATGTTATTTACAAGTCTTTATCAGTATTACCAAGATGTAATACAGGGGTCATTTCATCATCTCCAGCTTTTCTCTTTGTGGATTTCAAAGAGAAGAGTGGGTAAAGAGAACCGGGTGACACTGTTAATGTTTTTGGCACAGTTGCTGTCATCAGCATCATTTGGTGTGAATTCACAAGGCTACCAGTAAATTTTCAAAGTTCATGGGAGAAGGAAACAGAAGAGGAGACAGAACTTTTGGTACTGACTGTATCATGCAGGATAATTTAAGGTGCAGAATCCTAGGAAGTTTCCACAACCCCAAATCATTGTACAGTATGAGTGATGTGGAAGAATTTACAGTATAGGAATTTTGTGATGATGCAACAGTTTTGACTCAACATTAACCCATGTCATACCATTCCATTATAGCCCAGTATACTCATGAGACCATCATTCCAGTCCTCAAAAATTCCAGGGTCTCTCCCACAGGAGCAACCATTCACAAATGGGTACACCAAACTGCATCCCTTTTTCCCATCAGGTTGCTGAGTGGTGACACAATGGAAGGTCCTCCACCATCTATCCACCAGCTCCTGCAGCAACATCTGAACCCTGCCCCCTCACACCACCACCACCACCACCACTCCTCCCTCTCTGGTGAACCCTCCCATGACCCAGTCTCTGCATCTCCACCACACCCCCCACCTTATGAGGATAACAGGTGAGTCTCTGTCTGTCTATCTGTCTGTGTTTTTCTGTCTATCTGCCTGACACCCACCCCCTTACGGGACCACAACCACCACCTCCTCCCTACCACCTTCATCACAGACACACCCAGCAACCCTCTTGCTGCTTTACCACAGCCACCACCCCTACACCTTCACACTACCACCACCATCACACCTTTTCCCTCCACAGACCTGACCCTTGGCCAGGTTTGCTAGCTCACCACAGCTGTCTGTATGAGGACAACAGGTGAATAGGCCATTGTATTGTTTAGTGTCTGTCATAAAGGCTTCAACTTACATGCATTGGCTTTTTGTATATGCATTTGAACAGGGGATGCTCACCATCCACTCACTCGATGTAGTGCTGCTTTGGGTGTCTGCCCTTTCCTCTTTTCCTTCCTTCCTCTTCTGTCTTTCTCTCCTTCATTCTTTCCTCTTCCTTCTGCCTATGGATGACTCTACACTGAATGACAAGCCAAATGGTTTCCTGTACACCAGGAAACCATTTACTATGCTGGGTGGTAACCATATAACCAGATTATGGTGCCTGATGGTTTAGTAGGTAGTTAAGGCACTCCAGTTGGATTAAGCCTGTATAGGTTATATCCAAGGGGTAGTTAGGGTTTCTTGCTCACATAATGCCACTCAGGGATGAGTGAGGCAGGTCACTCTCATCTTAAATATCAGGACCAACTTGCCTAGCCCCAGGCTCCTACCCTTCTCATAGGGCAACATAGCATTGGGTGATGGATGGATGAACAGCATATTCACTGTTTGCCACGTTATTTTATGCAGAATATGCACTAATAATTTTAAAAAATCAAATATACAGTTAGGGCCTAAAGTTTGCCTTTAATTATTTGACTGCTTCACTCTTTGAACATGACTGATGCTTTTTTTCCTGACACATCATAGCACAGAATCATCTGTTGACTGAGAAAGACATCAACCTCTCAGATTAAGAATATTATTATTATTTTTTTTTTTTTAATGCACAGAAGAAGGAACCAAAGGCCATGGGCCCGCAAACTGTTCCTTCCAAGAATAAACAAAAACAATACAAAAGAGAGCCAAATTCAAGATCCGTTCATTTCGAGATGCCTGGACACACTGCGTTTGAAAGACTGGAGATCATAGGAAGTAGGAAACACAGAGGAAGACACTTCTAGAGTTGACCAGTTGCATAAATGAAGGACTGGGAGTAACAGTTAACTCTTGCATTAGAGAGTTGGACTGAAAAGGGATGAGAGGTTGTTGCTAGATGGGTACTATGTGCCCGTCGTAGAGGTGGAGTGATTCAGGCAGACAGTTCAGAGGAACAGTGACCATTGAAGTAGCGATAGAAAAAAGATAAAAATGCAACAGTTCGGCGAAGAGACAAAGGTTGAAGGGAGCTAGTAAGAGGAGGAGAGTTAATTAGCTAAGAGGAACATGAAATTGAGAATAGGTGAAATATTTGGTGAAAATGTGCCCCTGACTATACAAGGCTATAGGAACGGGAGATGAATACTAACCATATTTATTTCGTAGATTCCAGTACATCTTGGGAGCAGCGACATCTGTGGCCACAAAGGTGAATGAGGAGAGTTTGTCATATCTCAATCAGGGCCAGAGCTATGAGATCAAGGTCAAGAAACTTGGCGACCTCACCAAGTAAGAGTGGTTGACTTTGGAGTAGCATCCTTGTGAGAGAGAGAATTTTACAGTTCTAAGATCAGTATGGTAATGTAGTTGTCCCATGCAATACTGAAACCAGACCCCCACAGTGCAGACACTTAATACCTATATTGATTGTATGCTTTTATATCCTCATGTAATTTATTGGTTACCATAGTACCTTTGCCCCTGCACCATGAGAAGTCTTTGATAGTGAATAGAACTGTTTAGCAGTAGCAAGAATGAAATACATAGATACTTCTTTTAACTTTTTCATCATGAGAGATTTTTCCTGAGCTGGATATTGTGTGGTGATAAGAAAATTTTGATAAAGGTAATTGTACTAACTACAAGTCCCTGAGTAACGATAAATTAATTACCGTGGATAACTGTGTTTTTTTTTGCTATTAAATTACAGAATATCTGCCATTGAAGTTCCATTGTTATCCTCGTACCTGATTTGGAAAAAGTTATATTTTAGAACTCATCTCAGACATACAGCTAGGACTGCCTGTAATGAGGAATGATAATATTTCACTGCCTTCACAGTTGCCGTGGGAAGCGTTACCGCAGTGTGATCCGAGTTTGTTTCCATGAGCGGCGGCTGCAGTACATGGAGAAGCAGCAGCTGGATAGTTGGCGACAGATGAGGCCAGGCGAACGCATCCTTGAGGTTAGTGGGGGGGGGGGGGGGGAAGGAACTGGTGACAGGGTGTTGGTTGGATGACAAGACAGAATCAAGGGAAGAGGGAGAAATGAGAGGAAAGGTAAAAATACTACTGTAACGTTCTTGTATTAGGTAGTGCTGTCTTCAAGGGAAAAAAATTGTATGGTAACTTGTTAACCACCATGGGTGCAAGTGGTGGTGGTGTGGATTTAGTGCTCCAGCTGGATGTGGTCTATGCTGGTTTACATGCAAGGCATGGTTAAGGTTTTTTGCTAATGTAATGTCACACGGGGGTAAGTGACTAGCCACACACCTTAAATGTTTTGCCTCATATCTCTGTGTTCCTAATGGTTTATAGATATTTTTTGTCCCTCTTTATAGAATACAGGTCCTAAATGAATTGTTGTCTCTCCCCAATAAGCATCTTTCATCCAAATGGAGGTTTAATTATTCTCTTAATACCTTACCTGCTTCTTGTTTTTATAGGTGGACATCCCTCTGTCATACGGGATCTTTGATGTGCAGCAGGAGCCGAGATCTCTCAACACATGTGAGTTTGACTGGGACCCAACAAAGGAGGTTGGCGTTTATATTAAGGTGAGTATTTTTTTTTGCTCTGCAGTTAATATATAGTAAAGAAAAATAATTATCCATGGTTTCATAGTGTTGTTGCTCTTTATTGTATTGTATTGTAACTCACTGGGTTGGTCAGGATCACGTGATTATTGTGATCATCAGCTTTTACCCTCCCGGAAGAGAACTGAGAGCTCATATAGTCCGATATAAGGGCAAGGCCGTGACCTTCACACACTCACACACCCATCCCCTTGCTCAAGGAGGACAGTAACCACCTGCTTCGTTGGTGAAACTTTTTGCATCTCGAGCAAGGCGCGAACCCGTCTTAACAGATGCCAGGAGAGATTGTTACCACTGTGCCAGCAAGTGGTGTGTTTATCTTTGAATGTTCCTGATGTGGCAGTACAAGACTGCATGATGGATGAATGGATAAATAATTCTTTCAGTCCCTGTGCTGCTGTACTATTGATTAAACTTGAAAGCTGGTCTGTCCTTTTGTCTTGCAGGTCAACTGTATCAGCACAGAATTCACACCAAAAAAACATGGAGGGGAGAAGGGGGTTCCATTTCGCATACAAGTAAGGGTTTGCTGGTTGTTTACTAATTGTCATGATTTCATCATCATTGTTATCATTGTCATCATCTTCATTGTCATCATCATCATCATCATCATCATCATCATCATCATATTCTCGTTATAATATGTTTTGTTCATGAAGTATCCAGGAGCATGAGAAATAGAGGAATGATGAACTCAGTCAAGAGAACCATCATCAACGTCCATCAGAAATAGGCCACCTCAGAAGTATCAGTAGTGTCCATCAAATATATTTTACCTTCCACTGTCAAAAACCATCCTGTCTATCTATATATCTATGTATCTATAGCCAGATGCCATAATTTCTTAAGGGATGACCTGTTTGTCTTGTAGTTAGTTCCAACCCACTTGTTGACACGTAGGGAATATGTATAGGTTGGTGATGTTCTTACCACCCAGCATTGTAAATGGTTTTGTGACTTACAGGAAGTCATTAGACTTGTCACTCATTGTAAAGGCATCTGAATAGGAAAGCAGAGTAATGAAAAGCAACAGGAAAGATGGGAGAAATAGAAAAAGAGGAGGGCGGACACAGAAAAATAATGATAAAGGTAATTAAAGTATTACCAATGGATGCTATCAGATGCATTGATTTGAAGCTACAGAATGTGGTAAATGTTTTTGGCATATCAGATGGAGCCAGGATTCTGGGGGCTTGAATGATGAGTGAATGGAAGCATGGCCCATTGGATTGGGCAGAATTGGGCTGTCTGGGCATTGCTACTCCTCACCCTGCCCTAGGGTGGGGAAGGAGGTCCAGATGATGATGGTGATGAATTATTACCAGGTTTGCTACTCCTCACCCTGCCCTAGGGTGGGGAAGGAGGTCCAGGTGATGATGGTGATGAATTATTACCAGGTTGGGCTTGTATAATAGTACAGCCCAGTCTATATCCTAGTGTGATGAAGTGATTAATTAGCTCTTCCCAGAAGTTCTCTGTAATTTCCCTGTCTTTTTAGTCATATAGTTAAAACAGATTATAGTTGTTTTGGCAGACTACAAATTTTAGGTGGTGGTAGTTTAGTGGATAGAATGCCCCAGTTGGAATGATGGCCATGTACAGGTTTGATCCCCAAGAGGTGATAGGAGTGTTTCGGTCATGTACTGCCACCAAGGGGAGTAGGCTGGTCATCTTCCCTTAACTCCTTGCATCCAGGTGATGTGTTTTTTAGTTACTTCTTCCTGCCACTAGGTGATTTTTTTCAGCATATGAAAGGCTACTTGAACTGAAAGGGTTTATAAACAGTAAATCCAACCCCTCCAGCACAAAAGATTTATCCTAAACTGAATAAAGTCATCAAGAGATGGCAAGAATAGTGGAAGAAGAATCCCCTGACTCATGTTAAATCTGCTGATCTACAGTAGCCTAGCCTGGGATCACTACACCTCAGAGGGGTAGTGTAGGATCTGCTGATACTATTTTTAAAATAATGCTTTTGATTTATTCCCTGCAGGTGGAGACATATGCACAAACCGGCTCGGGACTGGAGAGGTTGTATGTGTGTGCCTGTCAGATCAAGGTGTTCAAGGTGAGTGTTGTACTGTACTTATTTTTACTCTTATCCTAGAACTGCCATCGCTTCTTCTTCAGTACTGAGTTGTAAGAATAGATCAACATGAGATTATACCAGTCACAAAGAATTGCTGTGAAAAGGATGTAGACTAGAGATGTATTATTATCTTTTTCTCCCACTGAGCTACATGAAATAAAGCTGCAAAAGAGCAAAAATTTGAGCTGTGTTAGGGCATAATTACTCTATATGTACTGTACTGACAAAAACAGGTTCGGTAAGCCCTCGCTACAAGTTACTTGTATTGATTTGCTTTTTTGCCTTGAAGTTCTCAGGAAATTTTAGAAGATTGCTTTTTAAATGTCTATTACTACCTGTTAAGTAGATTTGCCAGTTTCCCTTAATTTACAGTACAGTACTATATTCTGTTCACTTAATCTAGGTGGAAAATTGCTGATTCTTCATTGTGAATATTGAGTCATGGTAAGAGATTAGCACTGGAATAGAGGACTAACCATGAAAAAATTGTATTGGAAGGAAGTTGAACTGTTTTATTCTGCCATTAACTTCATAGAAATAATCTGCAAGAGGATGGAAATTCCACCTGATTAAAATGAATGATTTGAAGATGCTGGCAAAGAGTTGTGATATTCTGAAACACATTTTTCATTTAATGTATAGTGGAGAGCCACAATGTAGGGGAATAACCTAATACTTTCTGTATTGTCTGATGTCACGACATTCTCATAGAAGTGGTCTTGACATTTGTCCTTCCAGACGTTTTTGTCCTTGCTCAGTTACAGTCCTTCTTCCCATATCTCACCCCCTAACTTTATTTAATATAAATAATTGAACACATTCACATTTTTCATTACTATACCATTCATTCTCAACCTGCAGTTTATTTTTGTACCTCTTTCAAATAACATCTTTTTGCTTTTCCTTGTTTTCACTCATATATTTCATCCTTCAAACATACTGTTGTGTCAGCCTTTGTTTTACCAAATTGTATATCGACAAATGTAGCTCATTTATTTGCGCAGACTTTCAGTTAGCCTTTCCTTCCATCATTTTTTTTTCTTGCACTATGGACCCTTCCTCACCCCATCATTAGGAGGGAAAAGAGGCCAGGATGGTGGTGATGATGATGATGATAAATTGAAATTTAACCATCTTTTATGTTTTATCAGACTTAGCCCTTGTAGCCAGAGTACATCACTCATTTTTATTCTTGATGCTACTAGGTAACATTATTCTTTTTAGGAGAGCAGCCTATTAGTGAATAGGTCAATGAAGGCCATATCTAACCCATCCAGTTGAAAAAGTCTCTCCAAAGTTATATAAAATCATTTGGAGTTTGTAGTAATAAAACATGCTATGCCCTCAGGCTGAAGTGGTTAAAAAGGAATGTCAGTTCCAATGGTACCTGGTGATCGGTAGGAGTGATGTGTTAGCCATGTGAAGCTTTCTAATCTTATGGGGTAAATCCTATTGTAAAACTTCATTTTGTTTCCAGCTTAAAGGATTTACCCACTTTTATTGTAATGAATTTTAATTTCTTGCCAGGTATATGGATTTCTTTTTAGGTAAATGTGCCAGTGAAGTTGGATGGAGGTTATGTGTTCACCTGTGCTCTGTTTGTCTTTCTCTTTGTGAACAAGATATCTCAAAAAGTTGTAACTGGATTTCAGTGAACTTTGGCAGATAAGTGGGCTGTGGGTCAAGGAAGAGTTTAATTGATTTTGAAATGCATCTATATCTTGATGCAGGAATAAATACATTAATAAATTTTATTGGTGTTGCAGAAGGTATGCAGTCTCTGATATTGTGTAACAGGGCAGACTAAAACCATAGAATACATTGACTATGAAAGAGTTTTTGTCTAGTAGGAAAGAGAATTACATCAATAAATCATAAATTTTATTGATGTTGGCAGAAGTATATCCTCTCTGAGTGGTTTTGGTTTGTTATGTATATGCTCTATACAACTTCAAGTAAAACATCAGGATATTTTTTTCCTCATGTTGTTTAGTATACAGAAATTTGCAGTTTTATTAATTGATCATCATTATTGCATGTTTCTTTTCACCTAAGTTCTACTCATTCCATTTATTAGAAGCAAATGTGGGTTAGAATTCTGATACTGATGTTTGTGTTCCATATGAATGCAGCTGAAGGGAGCAGATCGTAAACACAAGCAGGACCGTGAGAAGATACTGAAGAGGCCACTGTCAGAGCAGGAGAAGTACCAGCCATCCTGCGAGTGTACCATTCTTACAGAGGTTAGTTATTATACATACATAGTTCATCATTAATGTTCCTAGGTCTTTGTCATATACAGCAGCTATTTTTGTTTGATCTCGATTGTAGCAGGGAGTAGTTTGATTATTATAATCTTGTAACAAAAAGTCATTCCAGTAATGTTTTTCTGCAAGGTGCATTAATGTGCCATAAAAACCGTCTTGGTAATACCATTTTAGTATTCCTGAATGGAACATCCCTTGCAATAACAGTCATGCGCCACATAGCATCCATGTTAAGTTCTGAAATAGGATGGTAAATGATCTGGACGTTAAGTGACCACCATAACTTATGCAATGTATGCTGTATATTGTACTACATATACAGGTACAGTCGACCCTCGATTCTACAGACCCCGAATCAACGGATTTCGGAAGCAACGGACAATATCTGCTGGCAGAGAATTGCTCCAGACACCACTCATTGTTTTGTTTCATTACATGATCAGTAATTTCTGCTCAGGGGTGCCCCCTTTGTATCCCTGTATACCCAGGGAAGACAGGAGGGGGTGACGAAACTAGCTCCACCAGCCTCTACCCCAGCTCCCAACCCTCCCCAATACCCCTACCCGGCCTCACCCCCAACTCGTCATTCTTAACTGGCTGTTACATCTCAAGCTAACCCCATACTCTACACTCATAGTCACATTACTGATACACAAACAAAACACTAGGACATGTAAAAAGTATATAACTATGAATGCTGCAGCAAGAAATTAATGCATAATAACCATAACGGCCATACCAGGCCTCATGCTTTGGGTGCTTTCATGGGCTTGCATGCGTATGTGTCTGCATCTATGTCTGTGTGTGTGTGTGTGTGTATGTATGTATGTGTGTATGTCTGTTAGTGTATGCATGTTTTTGTTTGTGTGTGTGTGTGTGTGTGTGTGTGTGTGTCCAAAGCAGTGCATCCTACACTCTTCAACCTATACATGCATGACATACCCACACCCTACACACAACACATACACATAACTTCCTTTGCAGACAACATAACACTTACATGCACACACCAAAATGCAAACACAGCTGCACACATCCTCCAACCTTACCTCAACACACTACATGAATGGTTCACTACAAACAGACTCAAAATAGCCCCAGCCAAATCTACAGTGACCCTTCTCACAAACTGGACAGAAGAACACAGTCACATTCCACACCTCACCATAGACAACACTCCCCTACCACATACACACACCCAAAATCCTTGGTGTAACATACAATACATCAGTGTCATTTAAACAACACATCACAAACATCAAAAATAAATTAACACTTAGACTCAATCCCTTGAAGTCACTTGCCCATACAACATTTGGACACAACAAGGAAACCACCACCACAGTATATAAACAATATATACATTCAGTGATGAATTATGTAAGCCCTGCTTGGGCTCCTAACCTCACTAAAACACACTACAACACTCTTCAGACCATACAAAACAAGGCCTTAAAAATAATCACAGGCTGCACAGCTACTACATCTACAGACCACCTTCACCAAGAAACCAAAGTCCTCAAAGTCAAGGATCACTAGACATGATAGGCACCCAAATTCTCGCTGCAGCCTCCACAAACCCACAACATCCACTACACTACATGGCAGCACATCCAAACACACCAAGGAACATCAAAACAACACCTAGCACATGATATCATACACAAATACTATCATCTCTTCCACCTTGCCCACCTCAGACCAGCTTCCAGATGCATATTCATACTCAAATCACTCGCCGTTCCATTCAGTCACTCAAAGACAACACACAGCTTCATGCACGGCCTCCTGATATCCATCCTTCTGAACGCTATCTCCCTGTGAGGAGAGGGTCCACCTGGGCAGGCTTAGATGTGGGCATCATCCATCTTAAGTTATCAGACGAGGCTGGATGACTCCGTTGCTGATGCCTGTCCAGGACGTAACACAGCACCCCATACAATTAAGCACATCATGGAAGACTGCATTGCACACAATCACCTACACCAACAACACAACATACACGCCTTGAGAGCTCTGTGGGAAAGCCCGGTCTTGGCCATGGCCTTCCTTAGAGACTCGGGGCTGTTCGGCCAGACTACCTAGGGAACAACTACTACTACTACTACACGTGAGGCCTGAGGTGGCTGATGTCAATGTTTTTGTTTTACTTTCAACGTCATTATGCTTTAATTTCTTGCTGCAGCGTGTTGATAGTTATATCATACTCTTTTAACATATCCAAGTTCTGTGTTTGTATTAGCAGTGGGACCATGAGTGTTAAGCATGAAATCAGCTTGAGATGTAACTGCCAGTTAAGAGTGACGGGTGGGGTGGGGGATCGTAGGGGTATAGGGGAGGGTTAGGAGCTGGGGTAGAGGCAGATGGAGCTCGTTTCATCCCCCCCCCCCTCCTCTTCCCTGGGTATACAGGGGTAGGAAATTAGTGATAGTGAGTGTACATCTTTTTTCATTTCTAATTACATACAGTATTTCTCTTTACGGGTACAAAAATGAATGATACTGTAGTTGAACATAAAAAATTACTGTAATACAGTACTGTACTGCACAGTACACAACAAGCAAGTCATAATATTATAGGTCCATAGAAAACGGGGTATTGTGAGGTAAACTAATCCGCGATGGCATCGGTGCACCTCATCTTCGATACCATCGTATTTCTTTTGCTGCGTTTTGAGTTTTAGGCTATTTTTCCCTTCATTTTCAAACAGTGGACTTTTTCAAGCAACGGACATTCATATCCCCCTATTAGTCCTTTGATTCGAGGGTTGACTGTATATGGTATATACTGTACTATATATTACGTTTGAAATACAGTACAGTATAAAAAGCCCAAATTAAGACAGTAATGCGTAGCATATAAAATATGCAGCTTGTGTTGAGGACACTGTTATACCGTAAACTTATTACTGCTTATTAGTAAACTTTTTACTGCTTTTTGTCTCATCTTAAATGTCAGGACCAACTTGCCTAGCCTCGGGCTTCTGTACTCCTTATGGGGCAACATAGGATTGGATGATGGTTGGATGGTATATTTTTTACTGCTTTTATGTAAGTTGGGAAAAAAAGAAAATTATTAAGACACATGAACAGTGTTACGTTGCATCTGTATAGGTTATACAAGTACTGTGTATTTTACCGCCGGAACTGTATTTGCTTTGTTTTGGGATGCTGGCTGTCCGTCACACGGCAACACTGCTTTGCGCCTGCATACACTAGCTATTTCCTGTTGTTTATTTTTTATTTATATTATATTCTTATGGGTCCACAGACGTTAAAGCAAATGGATGTTGTGCGGAAGGATGTTAAGCGGGCGACGCATGTTTGTAATGTGGGTATTAGTGCCCAGGTGGTGACATATGAGTTTGATGGTTTCAGAATTGCTGGGCATTACAGAGTAGGCTACCTAAGCCATGTCTAGGGGTACTTACATTAGAAAAAACTTAAATACAGCCACACACAGTCTTATTCCAGTTATTATTTCATACCACGTGGAATATAGCTATTTATATGAGCCTGTTTCCTTTTATTATTTTAGGTATAGATGTGATGCAGTACCATCACAGTAAAAAATTTGCCAACACTTTACTTCAGACCGTGACAGTGGAAGATGCTATATGAAATATTTTTATATGATGGTAATATGAAACACAACAAAAGGGTATGAGAGAAAAAGATATCTAAGGAATGAGTCTTACGGAAGGCAGGATGCAGTGCTGGTAGGGATTGTCGACAAACTTTAGCTATGATAATGCATTGAATGGGTGTAGCTGAATTAGAAATATGGAAGATAGGATAGTGTGCTTGGGGAACTTTGGCTGGTCGTAGCACATTGAGTGAGTATAGAGGAATGAGAGGTATAAAAGGCTGGACACAATGATGACAGGGGATTATTGGCCAGTCCCCTTGATGTAGTGCTACCTTAAGTGAGTACACTGAATGACAAACTGAATTGTTTCATATAATCAAGGATATCATTGACTACACTGGATGATAACTGTATAATCCAGATAGATGTTTGGCACTCAGGGACTAGCAGCTGGTCACCTTAAATATTGAACTAAGCAGCATACCCCCAGGCCCCTGTGCTGCTTCTAGGACAAGGCTTGGATGATAGATATATAGGTAGATAGTACATTGAGTGGGTATAGACAGATGTTCCCTTGTGCATGCAGCTGTGCCCTGAAGCAGTTTATGTACCTGCAACGGAGTCATCATCATCAGCTGTGGCCACTGGCCCTGTGGTATCGGGCGTCAAGAGTCTATCCCTCCGTGGCCCCAGTCCTCCAGTTGACATGTGAGTGACACTACCAATGCATATCATCATCTGCCTTCCTTTTCCCGTTCTTTCTGTCTCTCCTTTTTTCTCTCCATCTGTCACTCCTTGTTTCTTCCCATCTCTCTCTTCCTTATTCTTTCCATCTGTCTCCCCATTTTTCTTTCCATCTCTCTCTCCTCGTTCCTTTCCATCCCTCTCAATTTTTGTTCCATTCCTTCTCTCCTTTTTCCCCTTCCCTCTCTCACTTTTCCCCTTCCCTCTCTCACTTTTCCCCTTCCCTCTTCCCCTTCCCCCTCTCCCTTTTCCCCTTCCCTCTCCCCCTTTCTGCTTCCCTTTCTCCCTTTTCCCCTTCCCCCTCTTTCTCTTTTCCTGTCGCTCTCCCTTTTTTCTTCCCTTTCATGACTGTACCATTTTAGCCTACCGATAAGTGGCACCAGTGGCACTTTTTATCATTTGAAGTTGCAGACTGCGATATCACATCACTCATTTAGTCAGATAAATATGAAAGTCTTATATAGAATTTTGAAAAGTTTCATGGATTGCAGACAGTACAATAATGAGACCTCATTTTTTAGGTGAATAATTATATTCTGAAAAACTTGTTGGATTATGGAACAGTAATATCACGTCACTCACTACATCAGAATAATCTGGAAACTTTGATGCAGTTGTATATGGGGGGGTGGAGTCCACTCCGGGTGACAGCCATAGGGGAGGGTGCCATTTAGCTGAATGGTAACTCCTTCATTTCACTGTTTTAAGGTTTTTAGTATTTCCATCAGAAAACAGACAAAAAGTAAATGATTCTGTGCTGAACCTGAATTCTGACACTACCATACAACTATTACGGTATGGTGAATTTTCATTTGTATGGTAAATTATTCATCCCTGGGAGGTAGGGGGTGCTAGTGGATAGGTCCACCCCGGGTGCCAAATACTCTAGGAATGCCTCTGGTTTGATGGCCTCCAAAAAGTACATTACTAGATCTCAAGTCATTGTTTTATTGTCTTTTCGATTGAAATGAATTAGTATTTATGTCCAGAACTGTACCATTTTTCTTCCATTCCCATCTGTCTCACATTATTTCCTGTGTCTTTTCAACCCCTTTGATATGTTTTCATTTTATACAGGGTGGTCCATAGATAGCACTCCACTTATCTCACTGGGCGGTATCCTATGTGTTACTCGGATGGATCAGTCTGCTGGTGTGAGTGTGGCAGTGGTAGTAAGACTGTGATAAATGATGCAGGATAAACATAGTATGCTGCCTGAGCACTTCCTAAAACACGTGAGAAATTGCCAGGCAGGGTGAAAGAGAAGCGTTAAATGTGGACCACCCTGTTTATCACTCATGCTATCACTGGGTGATTATATTAAACTCAAAAGCATTTTTGAGCTGGAAGGGTAAATATTGCCTTCATAAACCCACCTCTGCAATTCGCTGATGCATTTTTGCTTATTCTTGCTGCTGTTAGGTGATTTTATGTAACCAATGACAGGCCTCTAGTTGCAAGGAGGGGTTAATGAAGGCTATATCTAACTCTTCCAGCTCAAAAAGCCTCTCCAGACGCTGAGTAAAATGGTCCAGTGGCAGCATTTCTACAGCACATCAGAGTGAAGTGGTTATCCCCTACACTGCAAAAATCCTCCTGTAACCCCTTCAGTCTGATTACATTTTTTTCATTGTCATCATACCATTGCCAGACAGTAATAGTTCCAGACAGGCCTTTAGCTGTGAAGGGGTAAATAAAAGCAATATCTAACCCCACCAGTTCAAACGGTCTATCCAAAGGTCAGTAAGATCATCTAGAAGTAGCCAGAATAAAACAAAAATACATCATTGCTTTGAANTTTTTCTATTGCCATTCCTTCTTGACCCTATCTCACACTATCCGTAGGTGGGAAAAAAAAAATGAGGTGATGATGATGTTGACTTATGTAAGCAGATAAGTAATGAAGGAAAATGGTTAATGGTGAATTATATAAAGTCATATAGTTTATGAAGTTATCCATCTCCTGATCAGAAATGTGGTGCCTGTGTTGCGAGTATATGTTTGCCTGGAGCATGAGCGTCTGTACCATGCCCTGTACCTGGACACCCTCACCACTGCTGCACTCACACGCCGCCTAGCCGCCCTCATGAGAGTCCCTCCACCAGCCATACATGACCTCTACCTTCAGGGACCTTCTGGTATACACATTTTGGTCACAGACGAGGTGAGGAGATGTAGCCGTTTTGCTGGTGATGGTACACTTGAGTATTTTATTCATGCAGGTGCCGGAGAGGGATGCCTTCACTTGATATCACCAGTTTAACCTGGCACCCATTTATACACACATCTCAATTTCCTCCCTTTCCCCTGAAAGGAAGATGGTAGACTGCTTGAAAAAGACAACTTCAGCCTGCAGTCCACTGAGTTCATGTCCAGATGAGCCTGTGGCCACAACAGCTTCATGCTGACATAAGTGCAAATGATATTCTGCTTGCTAATAAGCGAATGTGAGCTTTGCAGATTGGTGTAGAGTTTTGTGGATGTCTGAGTGTTGTGTTGTGAAACTAGTGAAGAATAAAATGATGGTTCCTGGGAGAATAGGTGAATCCCAGTGCAGTGTGCTGGTAAATAGAGAAACACTTGAATTGATGAGAGGGGCTGGCGTAATAAAACAGGAGAGGTATATACATGCAAGGGAAGGGGAAAGTAGCATTGCACATGGAAGGAAGGTGGTTGGTGCTATGAAGGCTGTGACAGTAAACAGGAGGCTGAGTGTGAAGACTTGAGTGGTTCCAGAGTCTTGAATAATACGTTATTATCTTGTCCATTTCACTGTTGACAATTTTGCAACTTATCTTGTTGTTCTTTTTCTTCTGGATCCTGTTTTACAGCATCATTTTGGTGGGGAGAAAAAAAAAGGATGATGATGGTAGTGATGGTTGTGGTGATGGTGGTATATTATCTTTGTATATGAGACTTAGCAGGGGTTGTTTAGCCTGGAGTGAAGGAATTAATGGGAAGTAGTTTTGGGACACTGCTGCTGCCATATTATTCATGTGTGGCCAAGCTTTTGGCAGGAATGGTGTATCACTGATGGAGGGGTTTTTGGGTAATAGTGCCATGATGATGATGATGAGGATGAAGAAGAATAAACATCTTACTGAATGTGGCAGTGAAGCATTAAAATTTCTCTTTTTTCAGGTTGTACAGAACATGAGTGATGAGTCGATGCTGGCTATAGAAGTGCTTCAGGACAGTGCTGGAGAACGGTACCGTCTGCTGATGCGCCTCATTAACACCACCAGCCACACCTCCACAGCCACTCCTACCACACATACAGCCTCCCAGTCATAGTACACACACATGCACACTCTAATGCACATCCTCATTCGCATTTTGTGTATGCTACCTTCATGCAGAACAACACATTCAGCCTCTCATTCATAATCCACACCAGGTCACATTTTGGTAGATTTGTTGTGTCCAATTTTGTACAGTCTCACAGTAATCCCACATGCAAACAGCCATACATCTACAGTATACCTTTTCTTATTTGACAGGTACTGTTTCTTATATAACAGTGCTATCATGATTGCTGACAAATCCGTGCCAGCTGTGACAATGAAAGGTGTTGCCTGAAGTATTTTCTATAGCATTCTGAATCACTTACACAAAAAATAAAAAATTAACTCATTGATGTTTAGGTAGGCATGAGATATAAGGCTCTCTGAAGTTTAGGTAGGAATGAGAAATGAGGCAGGTAGGACATTATGCATGCAGGGAATTGTCAGTACATTATTACTCATGGTAGTCCACATTAATGAGTTTTTTCTTCTCTTCTGGTGGACTCTCATATACACTTACTTGTACAGTCTCATGGTCTCATGAATTTCACAACTTCACACACATACATAATCTCCTGCCCATAAGGAATTCATAGCTGGCAAATTACAGGTAATACATTTGTACATGAAGTCCATTGAATATATATTCTTAACTGTTGATACAGACATTAAGCTCAGACATTCATTCTATTGTCCGTTGAATCCGTAGCCACTCATACAAACATTAAAGCACACACATTCTTTCTGTAGTCCATTGAGTCTATGTTCACTACTCATCAAACATTCACCACAGATACTCATTCTTGCAGCTATCATACATGTGCCCGTGTTGTACATTAGCCTGTCATAAATGGAGCAATTCTCCTTACACATTCATACTCATCTGTGTAAACCATAATAAATTTTTAGAGGTAAGAGTATATGATGACCACTAATCTTGTAATCCTGTACTAACTAACATCTCCTTTTAGCAACACTTGGTTGTACTGTTGGGAACTCAAGTCCTGTTACCTCTTGTAGTTTTTATCTATGGACTTTAATAATTAGAATAGTGAATCCGAAGCAGACGACACTGACGATATTGATCTGTGGTTGAGTAAAATCGTAGTGTCTGTTGCTATGAATTTTTGAGCCTGATTGGTGAAGTTCTTGAAGAAGAAATGGTGAAGTTCTTGAAGAAGAAAAAGTGCAGGATAGGTCACAGGATTTTGTTAGCAACTGTACATACAAATTGCATTTCTTCACAGTGCAGTAAGTTTGAGCTCATTGGTATACTGTACATATGCTTAACATATCCATTTGCATAGTAACTGATTAAGTGCAGTAATTCCTCAGTGGACATACATTCACTTAGCATATTTTTCACTGGAATTCAGTTACTTGGCGTAGGAGCACTTTAACATAGACTGCCATTTGTTCAATACTTGCTCAGGATGTATAGTGAAGGGTTGCAATACCTCACCACCAGCAATATCTTAATAACTTAATTTGTATTGCTTTTCATTTAGGCCCTAACACAAAAATACATACTATTGGAAATATACTTCACTGCTCTTTCACTGCCTTGAATAATGATATTATGATACATCAAGCTGACTTTATCTTGGGGGCTCTATAATTTTTGCTTACTAATCCGATGACGTATTTTCCATTTTATTCATCCTACACTCAGTCTGTTTTAGTCTGCTGTAGGAGAGATTTCTTGTAGTGAAGTGGTTGATGAAGGCAATATATGACTCCTTTTGTTTAAAAAATTTCTGCTAACCCAGAGGTAGCCAGAATAGAATTAGAAATACATCACCGGATTCAAAGGGTCAGGTGAGGAATTACTGTATCTTACACTTTTACCTTTGTGGAGTCATTTGTAATGAGCACAATATATCAACTGTTTATACAAATGGAACAAACCACCAGTGAATGTATTCACAGCAAAATGTGTAGGGCTTTGTTTAAGGTGGCATAGGAGGCTTCACAATACCTCCTCCTTAGCATTTTATTTTGTAGATTACACCTGCACGTTCTCCTGTGTTATTTACTGTATATCATTTTAATAATGACGTATGCACTTGAGGATAATGAGAAATGTGCAGAATAAATTGGTAAGGAAGAGGTGTTAAGATATCCCCAGAGCTGCTTAGATTGCAGTCTGTAACCACTAAACCGCGGGGTTCTTTGAGGCGTTTCTTGCCCCTCCTGCCGGCAGTAATTTGCGTTCCAACTGACTTTTTAAAATATTTGCCAAAAATCTGTTTTTTGTCGTAGAGTATTAAAATTTCATATGCATAGGGCACATACCTTCAGCTTTCTCATGGAATGTTATTTTAGCACTCGTCGACTGTCGTTTGACTTGTGGAGAGTTCCGAAGTTGGTTCACGAAACTTCCACATTTACACTTCACAGCAGCCATTACTATTTATACCAATGCCTGATATTATCACTAGAAACCCTAATCTATTATTTCTCAATAGGTTTGATCCGTTGCCATTGACCGTCACGAGAGTGATGCTTCGCGGTTAAGTGGTTAATAATGTCACTAACTATATTTAAGTTACGCTCAAATGTGTATGAAGTGTGGCAGTGGAGGCCTTGACTCATAAAGAAGCAGTTGGTTCCCTCTTGTAACTCAGATTCCAATTTGCAAGAGGAACTAGAGACATAGAAAGATATTCCTTCCCTTTTCCATGTCCATCTTGTTCATCAAAATAACTTGGTACATTTTTTCAGGAGAAGGGGAGGGAAGATTTTGCATGATCTTAGACCTCCCTGCAAAAACCAATCACAGCTATGACGGGAACCAGCGTACCGTACAGTGTTCCTTGCTGGCCACCTTGTCCAAAGATTCACACTTTCCAACAGTTGCTTCTAATTGGCATAGGTAATTTGTTTCCTATTTGTTGAAATTTTGGTCTTTCTCATGCTATGTACAATGTTTATTTGTAATTCTTGCATTGATCTTCCATGAGTCTTGGGTGGCGGCTAAGAGGGTGCAGTTTTATGGACAAGCTGGTTCATGTGGAGCAGGAGAGTATGGCATCCATTGCTGTGAAAGGATGTTAGAAAGGTTGTGCTATGGTTCTAAGTTGTAGTTTTGTCACCTGTTTTGTTATTGTATTTATTATTTCATGATATTTACTATAACAAGTGAATCAGAAAAAGAAATTTATAATGAGGACTGCCAGAACATTGAGTGAAGTAAAAGATGCCACAAGGGTGATAAAACACAAACATCTATATAGATGTGCTGGTTGTGTGATAAGTAGGTTTTGTCTGCATGTGGAATACGTTTTGATGGGTTTGGTGGATAAGGAGTGGGAAGTAAATTTTCTTTGATAGTTAATTAACCAGGATAACTGCTGGCAAAAATGAGAGAGAGAGTTAGAGAGAGACCATATGTTGTCTGAGTATAGCAACCTAACCCCCATGGTCCGGTGACATCATTTATACATTATATTCTTACTGCCACAAGTGATTAAGTTGCTTTTAGGAGGGAGTTATCATTTTTAAAGGGGTTGATGAAAGCCATATCTAATCTTACCATTGAGAAAAGTCTCACTGTAGCTAAAGAAAATAATCAGGAGGTAGAAAGAACCAGTCAGAAATCATGTTAATGTGTTGAGGGGGTTAAAAGGAAGCCATACTAGACTCAGCAGTTTTTAAAATTGCTGCATAATGATTTTACTGGGCCATAATTCTTAGTGTGGAGCCCACAGAAACTGAGTTAATTTTTTATTTATTAATTTATTGAAAGCACTATTTGCATCTAATTGTCAAATACATACCCAAAGGATGACTTCCATTGTAAGTATGTGACAGTTTTAACTGAGTCTACAGAAGTTAAAAAAAAAAAAAAATTGATAAATACAGTAAATGAATAAAAAGAAAGAAAAGGCTGGTATGGCATTTCAGAACCCAAGGCAAGCATATCCTTTAATTAAAAATGCAGCACGTTGATGTGTCTGATCCCAAGAGTGTTAATGCAATGTTTTAAATCAGGAATGTTAATCAGGAAACTGCCACTGCGTGCCATAAAAAATGCATTCAGAAAGTATATTGCTACAGGCCATTTATTCTTGCCTCATTTTTTGTAATTGTAGCATTTTATTCTTGCCTCAGTTTGTATTCCTAGTGTTAAATACTGTATTCAGGTTGTGCAAATTGTGTGAATGAAAGGAATGTAGTGTAAGAACTTATACTACAGATGGGCTAGTATGACATCCATCATTTTCCTGCATCATTTCTGTGTTTTTATTTATTTACATATTGTTAAAACCATCTACAGGCGGTCCCCAACTTACGATGGTGTTATGTTCCGGTAAACCCATCGTAAGTGGAATGCTGTATACAGTGAGTCCTCGATAAACGAAAGGGACAGGGACTAAAAAATCCTTTCGTAATTCGAAATTTTGTATATTGTAATGGTTTTCCCTAGTGAAATATACATAGAAATGGGGGGATGCATCCCAGAACTCCCTTGGACCCACCACCTAAACTTTACCCCTCCTATTTTGAAGTAAGTAATACTGCACCAGTGTACAGTTGTAGATGTAGAGAAGGAGATGGTGATTTTCTTGTACATCTCCTTTTTCTTGGTCACAGTTCCAACGGTGGAAGCTGCAAGGCCTAAAGCACGCCCAATCTCCGAGACTCCCTGCCCCTCCTTGTGGCGTCTTATAATTTCCAACTTCCTCTCCAGAGTTAGAGTATGGTGCTGCTGCCTTTTTGCAGCAGGTTCCCCTGATGCTGGAGATGATGCAGGGTGCTTGGGAGTCATGTCTCAACAGTATGAAAAGGTGTAGAGCTGGGGACGCGGACTCAACTGAGAAGTGCGCGAAAAATTGTTTACCAGAGAGGGGTTAGTTCATTTCCTCGCCACAAGCGAGGGCGGCGCTGTTCACCACACCCATTTTGGATTTTTCTTATTTCCTTTCATATTGCTTTTCGTATCGAGAGATACTTTTGTATTGTGGAATTTGTCCTATATTCATCGATTTCGTATCATCGAAAATTCGTACTTTTGGTTTTCGTTTATCGAAGACTCACTGTATTGAAAGTTGAAAATGCATTTAATACACCTAACCATCCAGACATCATAGCCTAGTCAAGCCTACCTTAAATGTGCATAGAACACTGACAATAGCCTACAGTATAATAAAGTGTTGAATATCTCAAGTAATATATATTTATTGTACTGAGATCATCGATTGCGAAAGTCCAAGTTCACGTGCGATGGCCAGTATGGGTTTGCCACCTTCATGCTGGGCAATTGTCTTGAGTTTCATCTTAAGAGTAATTGCCCTCCTCATCTTCTCACCAGTAGTAGGAGAGACAGATGGGCATTTTGTAGATGCACAAAACACAGTGTAGATACAGGGGGAGTATCCAAAAATAACACTGGCGACCCAGAACACTGTAGAGTATCGATTGTATACACCAGTTGACCACATGGCATACTGGGAGATGTGGCTCGCAGCTGCTGCCCAGCATCATGAGAAAGTATTGTACTGTGTATTGCTAGTGCGGGAAAAGAAAATTCAATATTCAACGTACGTTTTCTACTGAATGTGTATCATTATCACACCATCGTAAAGTAGAAAAATAGTAAGTTGGACCATCATAACTCAGGGACTGCCTGTAATTTTTAATTTTACAGGGAGGGGGTGAACGTGTGTATATTATTATGCCATCTTGTAATGAGTACATAGTTTGCTTGTTTATTTGAGCAAGGAGGGCAGTGGTTTTATTACAGCGGTTCATTTCAAGCATGGGTATGACCAGAATTGAAGATGAAGTGTTATTGTTTTGGTTAGCAAAATGAGTCATTAAAAACACATAAACAGAGTGCAGGGGGTAAAGATCTAGCCATTTAAAATAGCTCTTTGTAGATCGCTGTCTTATTAATTATTCTTGAAAAAAGTTTCTGCTGTTGACTGTACCATTGTCCTCACCACTATGACCAGTACATACATTCTTGGAATTGGGAGGCTCCGTAGCACCTTTAATTTACCAGTTGTTTTGTATATTGCTGCATGCCATTCCCTCGTATGTTGTTTACTTCTTTTGTGATAACCCATATTACAAAAATAATGCCTGTTAACATACCACATAGATAAATTCATAAGGAAGAGGTGGTACAGAGTTGCCTGAGCTAACGAGAAAACAATGATAGGGTATGTCATACTGTCTGTTAGGCCTGGATGTTCCTTAGTGTTGTACTGTATACTTCCTGGAATGGAATATGTCCATCACAAAACTGACTCAGGTCTCCCACCTGACTGAAACATAATGAGAACCTATTAACTGTGCTTGAGGTATTTGGGCCCCCCCTCTTGATATGGCAATTTCTTTGCTGAAAATCGTTCACATGGATGCCTGGTAGTTTAGTGGATTAAGCAGCTCCAGCCAGGTATGGCTCATAAGGAATTACATTTGAGGGGTGGTTAGGATTTATTGTTAACTTGATACTGCTCAGTGATGGTTGACTGGTCACTCACCTTTAATCACTGGATGTAGTAGCTTTCCCCCAGGTTCTTGTACTTCTAGTGGGGCACCAAAGGATTAAAGTAATGATGACAGAACCATTCAGCAGCTGTGAGGGTCCAAGATAATGTTTAGTGCAACATTACAGTCGCTCCTCAAGCAGTCTACTAGAATTAGCTTACTGGACTAATGCTAATTGTGGAGTGCTAATCATTGATACTTTTTGTAAGGTTCAGGGTTTGACTCCTGTGATGACATATTGTCATGTCCCCTTTACCCCCTCTGGACCTGGGTCCAGACCTGATTACAGGAACTAGTTTCATCAGCATTGGTCTGCTGAACCAAATTGTGAGTCATGTAATGGGCATGTTTAATTCCAAGGAGTAAGATTTGAGAAGGTTAATACTCAACTGTTCCCAATTAAACTTACCCAGAACTTATTATCTCTTCATCTTAAATGCAGAGCTGTGATGAGATTAATGCAAGAATATGATGCTAGGCATGAAGACATTTTGTAGAATGGATATAAAACTGGGCAGGTGGAAATAAGTTATAATAGGAACAGACTTGGCTGTATTAAGGTAGCTGAAGTATAGAATTGTCAGTACAAGGAGAAGGGTAATAATGCTATGGTTTATGGCTAACAAAATTGAATGTAGCCCCTTTACCATGGTGACATGTGTCACATTGTGACCAGTAGACGGTACCAGGGACATCATTGAAGAGGTTAGTGGAGGGTATATGTAACCCATCCTGTTATTGGAAGAAAAATATAAAATCCCACAGCATTGTTTGATAGTTGCAAAAAGGGAGAGCACAGTGGTAACTAATCAGTACAGCATTGTGCCAGGTAAAGTGAAGTTTCCTTGCACATAGTACAAGTTCATATTATAAGTAGCCTCCCCCCACACACACACACTTTTTTTTTTTTCCATTAACCTTACAGTAAGTAACATAAAAATTGTGTATTAGAATTCCATTGCCACTTCTGAAGCTGAATTACCCCTTTCCAAATTTACAGTACAGTACCAGTTGAATGGAAAAATGATGCTTATGACATTTGTGAACATATCCCTGACATGTAATGAGGACTTCCTGTATTGAATTATATACTTGATGATATCCTTGAAGCAGATTTCTGCACATTGAAATGTTGCCTTTGTATCTGGTAATAAATGCCATCAGGGACAAAGATTCACCTACTGTTCCACTGCATTTACTTTGCACTAAGGGCATGTCCAGCACATTTTCTCCTGGTGAATTATATCAAAGAAAATTATGTACGGGCATAGAAATGTATCAGGTATCTCTTGGTTGTATTGTGCAGCAGCAGAGGAAAATGGAAGGTAGAAGACATGAAATATTAGGTAAACTTTGCCCCTCAACTTGGGCTCCTAATCATTTTTATTTTTAATGTAGTTTGTTGTATGTGCTATTTTTCTACAGTTGTCATTAAAACCAGGCAGAGGTTGCTTAGGTTGTCATATCGCAGTGTGGGGTAGTGAATATTACATGGTGCTGCAGGGAGAAATGGATCTGTAGTTATATGACTGGTCTTGGGCAAATGCATACATAAGAAATTCCTTGACCGTTATTAGTTTTTGTATTGTCTGCTTTTCTTCAGATTTCTTTTTAATTGATGTTGTGTTGTGACTGCCAGGTAGTCTGGCCTTGAATCTGGGTAATGCCCTTTTAGCTTATTTTTGTTGCTTCCTGGTGATTTTATTCAACTTAGGAAATATATACCTATCATACAGAAAATGTTTAGTAAGGTTCTGTCCCACCTTTTAGGTTTGAAAAGTCTTTCTTAAACTGAATACCTGTAAAATCATTAGGAGATGGCAAAATTTTAAGTGAAAATAACATTTATGAGCACAAGTAGGAGGGCTGACCTTTTTACACATATGAGTTTGAAACTCTAAGAAGCATCCTGGAGGCTTGTTGATCATGCTAAGTCTGTTCTTCGCTCTGCTAAAAACAATTTTATCCGTGCTAAATGTTCCCAACTCTCCAACTCGAACTCTTCTCGCTCCTTCTGGCACCTTGCCAAAAACCTTTCTAACAACTTTACCTCATCATCCTTCCCTCCTCTTTTCTACTCTGATGGCTCTGTAGCTATTTCTTCTACTGATAAAGCAGATCTCTTTGCTCAGACTTTCTCCTCCAATTCCACCTTAGACGATTCCGGTGCTATTCCTCCATCACTTCCCCCCTCTGACTTCCTATTGTCTGACATTAAAATTTCTTCAGCTGATGTGTTTTCTGCCATTACTGGCCTCAATACTAAAAAGGCATACGGTCCTGATGGAGTCCCTCCTGTTGTCCTCAAAAACTGTGCTTCTGTGCTTACACCCTGCCTAGGTAAACTCTTTCGCCTTTGTCTCTCAACTTGTACCTTTCCTTCTTGCTGGAAGTTTGCTCTCATTCAGCCGGTCCCAAAGAAGGGTGACCATTCCCAACCCTTTAACTATCGTCCAATTGCTTTAACATCCTGCGTATCAAAAGTTTTCGAGTCAATTCTTAACAGAAAAATTTTAAAGCACCTTTCCTGTCACAGCCTTCTTTCTGAT
>JAGKTI010005754.1:0-15786 GCA_018397915.1 Birgus latro
TTAGAGAGTTGGACAGAAAAGGGATGAGAGTTTGTTGCTAGACGGGTTTGTGTGTAAAGTAGTGCCCCTCCCCATCAAACAACTAACTCAGAGTCAAACAGCCACCCCTTACAGGATTATGGTTTCTGGTTATAGATAGATAATGTCAAGTTATAATTTTGAATACACATCTCTTATATCAAGGAGTGCATTTGCATCTGTGACTTCTTTTCTGCTTTAATCTGTTAATCATGCTCCCCAAGAGATCATAGAACCTTGCTTTAAACTTTCATACCCAGTGACTTTAGAAAAGAAATACAGTAAATAGATAAATAATTTTAGTTCATTCTTGCTTCCTCCAGACAGTTTTATTTATCCGATGGAAACACCCCCTATCGTCGTTTCGTTTCATTTCGTTTTTTGAAGGCTGCAACATGCTTGCATGCGTCGGCCTTTTTGGATTGGAGCGTGTAGTATTTTATGACCGGATGCCCTTCCTGATGTCTACCAATGACCCTTGGGTGGATTCGATCCTCCGACCCTATGGCCAGAGCGGAGCACTCTAACCCACTGAGCCACGGCTGCTACTATAAAAAGGATTATTGGAGGCTATATATAACTCTTCCCATTCAAAAAATCTAAACTGAAGAAAAACACCTGAAAGTAGCAAGGATGAAATCAGGGAGATATAACTATGTGGAAGATGTCAAATCAACTTGTCCCTTTTGATTATGAAAAATTGGGTGAAGACAGTGATGCTCTTAACCTTTAATTTTGCAGAGCAGTTAAGGAGAACTTGGTTTAATAATTTTATACACATTGCAGCTATATGTGCAGATGGCAGCTATTACAAGTACACCTTCAGCGGTAAAGGTGAATGCAGCAGGGAAGTATATGCGCATTTTCTTGAGATGACTGATGACAAGGCATAGTGTGGCTTGGGAGCTACTTACAATGGTACTACATTCATAACAACTGATCGTCCTTTAGCATCCGACTCTCTGATGATCTTCAAAACTTCTAGAGGTTATTCTGCTCATTTGCCTTCTCATTCATAGATGGATGTAACAGTCCTTTTAAATCTATTGTTAATGTGTCCAGTTGTCCACCCTTTCATTCCAGAGTTGACCTATATGCTAATTTTCAAGAAGTACTTGTTCATTAGACTCCAGTGTATTCTTGTATAGACTCATGCACCATTGTGTTTGTGATTAATCTCCTCAGTACATTATTTATATCTTTTTATTTTCAGTTCTCTTATACACCCAGTAAGCTGTCTTTGTCATTGTCCTTTTCCCCTCAAGATTTTCTTATGTAATGTGAGGAGGTAAACATTAAGAGTAGGTGTCTGAGCTTCCTATGCAATAATATATATACAGTACAGTATTTTTTTTCTTTAATTATGGTTTCCTTAGCTTTTATATGTCACAAATTAGGAATTGTGATTTTTGGTACAGTACTGTATAATTACTTCAGTGAATAATGTATATATGTAGAGTACAATTGTATGTAGTTGATTCGAGATTGTGAATGAAAAAGTTGGTTTAATGTTTTCATGAATTGTATTTGTATTTATTTTTCGTAATCACAATTGAGTAAAATAGATTTTGTGTGCTGTCACTGTCAAACCTTGTGAAGAGGTTAGTATGAAATTTGATTCAAATTTATGGTGCACTACCATATTAATTGATTTCTTTGGATTAATATGAGCGATTAATTGATTTCTTTGGATTAATACTAGCGAGCGAAGTTTATCGTTGGGGTATGGGCAGAAAATTACAATGAGCAACCCAGCCCAGCCTAGCCTGACTATGACACTTTTCAGAGCAGTGATTCCCCCCCCCCCCCCCCACTAAATGCTAGGTCAGTCAGTTCAGTTTTGTATTTCATGATTCAAAAAATTATTATTGTCCCACAGCACTGTGCAATTTGGAAAATAATCTCGCAAACTCGCCCACTCATTGTGTGCAAAAACGCACTTCACACATACTGATAATAGTGGAGGTTATTCCTTACTTGAAACTCAGACTTCACACTTTCTGGGAGGTTTTCTCAGCAAATAAAGCCTTGCATTAATTCAGCACTCATTTCTTCCAGTAGTGACATTCTGTGCAGATGAACATACTGGAAAACAGTTTTTGAACTACGGTAATTTCATTCCATAACTGGAATGGAAAAACTTTTTTTTTTTACGGTATCACACAGTAGCTTAATGTATATGAAGAATATATGCAAGCTTTTATGTCTTTATATTCATAGATGCATGTAAGAAAGTGGTTCCCACCCTAGTGTGCTTTGTGTTTGTACCAGTTTTGTAAGTACAAAATTTGTGTATTAGTATCCAGCAGAGGCACTTGTTATATAATAAAGCATTATCCAGAACATTCATTTTCTTTACTGCAAGAAGAGTGTCAGAGATTTTAGATTAATTCCTAGTAAGTTTTTCATTGATATTTCAGGTTCAGTATACTGAAATTAGCATGTTTATTCTTGAAAATTATCTAAAAAAAAGTTTAACTTTGGGCATTTTGAATGTGTAAACAATTTTGAGCTTCATATAAATGTAGATGCAATATTTTTATCAGGCATACATTTATGACTGTTGCCAATTACTGTACCTTGGTAATATGGCCCAAAGATCAATTGTTTACAGCACATCCCTGTTATCCAATCCCCCGGTAATCAATATGAAATAAATTAGGATTATCTCTGTGTATTTGATGTATCACTCTTGCTATACCAATGAAGGTGGCAAATGAAAAGCCCACTACACACGCTGACACACATGCAAGCTGACCGTCACCTGTCAAAGGCAATAGGGCCGTCAGTGTTTACATACACAGAAACCCATTTTGACGCTTCTGCACAAACCCCATAGCTCCCACCACCCTTTTGAACAGCTGGGTCAGTCCATCCCCTGCTCACATGCCCTCTCTCTCTCTCTTTTTCACATGTTCCACAGTAGCGATTGCATATTATGTTTATCGTATTGCATCATTCTCTCACTCCCTTGTGTAACACTGCAAACCCCCTGCAATTGTTTGTATGCAGTACTAGTGATTGAAAGGCATCACTGTTTCGTTTCACTTTGTTTAATTTTTGAAGCCTCCAACATGCTTGCATACGTCAGCCTTAGTCGCCTAATGGCAGCTCTCCATACTGCTTGATTGCTGGCAGGTTCGCTATTTTTTCCCTTATCCCTGAGGTCACATTTACTGACCTTGTCCCAGGTCTTTTTTGGTTTACCTTTAGCTACCCTACCCCTAACATTAACACTTCTCACTTTCTGCAACCAATTATCATCTCCCATCCTCTCCACATGCCCAGACCATCTCAGTCTACCCTTCCTGATCTCATCACCAATACATGTCAGTCCTGTCCTACCTCTGAACTCTTGCATCATAAACCTAGTCCCCCCATCATCTCCACATGCCTACACCATCTTAATATACCCCTCCTCATCACATCACTAATACACTCCAGTCCCATTCTACCTCTGAACTCTTGCATCATAAGTCTACCCCCCAGGCCTTGCACTCAGGGACGCACTACACATCCACCTAATCATTGCCATTTCTGTATGTTTGAGCCTGCGAATATCCACTTTCTTTACTTCCCAGGTCTCGCTACCATACAGCATTACACTCCTAACACATACCGCATACAAAGATCCCTTAGCATGGAGGAAGAGCCCTCTCAGTGTCAGGAGAGGCAACAGCTCCCTGAGCTTCCTTCAACCACTCCTTACTCTAGCCACAGAACTAGTTCGAGCCCCACCTCCAGCACATAACATGTCTCCTAAATAACAAAACTCTTCCAAATGCTCAAGAGACTCATCAGCAAGTTCAATCCTTTCATGCCTGGCAATCTCCACATGCTCTCCCCAACACACCGCACATGTGAAATCAGCGTTACCTCACAGTCTACCTCTAATACCACTACATCTCGTATGCACCCACTTATCACAAACACTGCACAAGATGGAATTACTTCCCATGCCCTTGTGGCAGACTGCACATGGCCACTCCCCCCTCTTCTTTGACAGCGCCGACCCCAGCCGTAGATACCATCACTTTTATCTGCATATACTCTTAAGCCCTTGTGCCCCATACCATCTCTCCATTTTCTAAATCTTTCCTCCGCCTCCCTTTTGTTCTGTGCAATCAACACCAAATCATTTGCATACAACATCTCCCAACAAGAGTCCATATCTGAAGTCATGTGAAAGGGCTTCAAGTACCATGACAACAAGGGGCTCAAGACTGACCCCTCATGCACATCAGCATTCACGGAAAACTCATCACTCAAATTCCATTCACTCTTACCTGGTTGCGAGCACCCACATACATGGCCATAACCACCCTAACCAGCCACTCCTCAATCCCAAGCTTTCTCATTGCCCACTTCACCACCTTTCTAGGGACTCTGTAAAAGGCCTCTCCAAATCAACAAAAACAAAGCACAGTTCCCTTTTCTTTCCTATATATTTTTTCTGAAGCTGTCTAACAATGAATATGGCATCAGTGGTCCCTTTGCCTGGCATAAATTCAAACTGCATTTCATCAATATTCACCCTTTCTCTAATCATACCATCTTGAACTCTATCCATTACCTTCATTATCTGGCTGTGTGATTTATATACTGTTTACAGTATGTAAAACAAAGTCTGTGATAATGTCTGGCCAAGGTGCTACCCCTAGTGGAAAGGATGGTGGTCAGGGCATTGTCCCTGACAAAGGAATGTTGAAGTGCCCAAGGAGGAGCATCACCCTTGAAGTGAAGCTGGAGAGTGTGAGGTGGCATCAAGTCAGCCAGAGCACTAGTAGCTGTGGATATCCCAATCTTTCCCTCAACTCATCCCTCTGTGCCTCTCCACAGTACTCCACCTTGCTCTCTTTCACCTGATGTTTCATGAGGATGATGAATAAGTGCCCAGGAACACCACTTGTCCCCTAGCCTTGGGAGGGGGGAACCTGTGATGACTCACCTTAGGACCTGGCACTACTGAAGGTCAGTTACACTTGTTTAGAGACTTTATTGTCATACTGCTACTCTACCTCTTTTATTACACTTTTTGTTAGACCCACATGTGATACAGTGAAGGAAAATAGTGAAATAGGGCATTAGAGGAGGTCTAGCCAGTCTAGGGGGTAGATTTTTTTTTCCCCCTTGTCCTCAAAAACATAAGTCCATTTAACCCATGATATAATTGTCCAGGTGTCCAATAAATCATTACTTGATGAACTTTCCATAATGTGACCCCATCAGATAACAGTGGTGTGCTGTTAATAAATATACCATCAGGTATGATACTCAGCAGTAATTGCATATGATAAGAATACATGGTCTTATGCAGGTTACAGTGTTACAAAATCCTAGATGAACTTGTTCTTTTAGAAATATTTTGTCATCACAACCCAGAATCCTTATTTGTTATTTGTGCTGGATGTATGTCATAGAAGAACATAAAGTAGCCACTGATTCTGGAACAGACAATACTCATTACAAATGTTTCCAATGTATTGCTACCTCAGACAACCAACAGAAATACCAGGTAATCTCCCTCTGCATTTAAAGTTATAATCAATTCTAAGTATCCGCTCTCCTCTTCATCATCTCTCTCAATCTCTATTCCACTCAAGAACAGGGTAAAGTAGGGTCCGGAATGCATGAGAAGAGAAAACATGACAAGGAGAACTAATCCACGGCATGTCCACAGAAATGGGCCACACACTCTTACACTCACTTGCCACTCAAGCCCCCAGAATCCTGACTCCACCTCACATGCATAACCATCTATCAGACTGAATCAGTCTGAAAACTCTGAAGTTAAAAAAGTTGTCAAACCCTTCTGTTTACCAAATTCACCGAGATTACTCACTCTCCTGTGAGTTCTGTAGCTGCATCAACTTTAATGCTTTCCTTCTCTCTCTCTCTCTCTTACACACACACACACACACACACACACAAACATACATCTGTTCACCTTCTTTGCCTACCAAGCATGTTCCCACCAGTTACTCACATAGAAGTCCTCTCACCACCCTGTTTACATCCATTCTTCTCCATATAACCATATCTGTGCACACAGTCATCAACTTTATTGTCCACAGATTTCTTTAGGTCACATCTTTTACAAATCACTCTTTCTTTTCCTAGTCACACCACATTCCACGCGTTCCTCAATAACCCCACCTCGACTGCTCTATCTCTTGAATTCTCATTTTCGTACCACACCAGTCTCATGTCCCTATACTGTTAATGTGGGCATCTTGCAGCCATCACACTCAGATCTCTGTTTTGCATCAAGGCCTTCTTGGAGCCAGCCATTTTACTTCCTTTTGCTACTCTGCTATCCATTTCTCTTACTCATTTACCTCTTTTGTGACACTGCACTCAGGTATGTGAAGTCCTACACCAATTAAAATTTCTCTTCACTCACTGGCACATGACTCTGAGATTACTTTCTCTCTCTCAACAACCATCTCTTTAGTTGTATCTACATTTTCTTCAGAGGACAATGCTCACAGACATCAACAAAGCCCTGCACCAGTCTTAGAACTCTTTTTCACCATTAGTAAGTACTGCATCATCTGCATACTGTACATTAGAGCTGAGATACTCCATCCTTCACCATTCATTACTCTCCTTCTTCCCCCATAAGTTTTATCTTTCTCATAATCACATCCATTTATAGATTGGAACAGCCTCGGGGACTTCACACATCTGTATCTTACTGCAACACTGATATTAAACCATTCACTTAGATACTGATCTACCCTTACAGGGGCTCCACAGTCCTAGTAAAAACTCAACTCCTGCCATGCTTATCCTTGGTCAGGTAGTTTACGTACCCTGAGTCAATGTTTTATAACCAAAGTAAATTACCTTGTGTGAGGACTGCAACGTGGTCCATGCAGACCTTCGTTGTGGTGCATATGAAGCTTGTAGCTCGGCATTCAGCAGCTTTCCAGTCACACTATACATGTACAAAACATTCTACAATCCCTTTCTTTTTACTTGTATGATTTTTCCATATCCATAAATGTCACAAACACCTTCCAAACCTTTTCACAAACTTTCTTTACTCCTTGCAAATACCTGGTAGTTGTTCCACACATCCTTTATCATTCCTAAAGACATCCCATTCCTCACTTGGCCTTTTGATAGATTCCATACCTTCTCTTTGATAATTCATTCTTGCACCTTTCCCACAACACTGTAAAAGGGTACCATCACAGCCTTGTTCCACTCTGCTAGTAGAGTACAGTTACATTCATCCATGCTTTTTTAAATACTTCCAGTGACCCCTTCATTTCACCCTTTTCCAGTAGACGTAATCATCTCTGCATACATTATTTTTCAACTACAGTACTTCACAGCAATCTTCACTTCTGCAGATGTTATACTTACCACACCACACTCATTTGCAACACCCCACTAAAAATTTACAATCACCCAGCTCTTATCGTTACCATTTATATGCCTTCCAAAATATTCTTTCATCTGCTCCTTAACTTTACTTCCAATTGTCAGTGTTGATTCACTTTCATCATTCACACTTTTACACATTACCACCTCATTTCTTTTTTCCACCTCTTTCCAAAATAGTGTCCTGTTTTCTGAGTACACTAATTTACATTATGGTAACTTTTCTATGTGGTAGGTGGGGGCACTTACCATCCACTTACTCAATGTAGTGCTGCTCTCGGGTGTCTGCCCTTTCCTCTCCTCCATCCTTCTTTCCTTCAATCCTCTTCTGTCTTTCCTTCATTCTTTCCTTGTCATTCTGCCTACAGGTGACTTTACACCCCCTCTTCTGTCTTTCATTCCTTCATTCTTTCCTCGTCCTTTTGCCTGTGGGTGACTCTACACTGAGTGACAAGCCAAATGGTTTCCTGTACACCAGGAAACCATTTACTATGCTGGGTGGTAACCATATAACCAAATTTTGATGCCTGGTGGTTTAGTGGGTAATTACGGCACTCCAATCAGATTGAGCCAGTGGAGGTCTATATCCGAGGGGTGGTTGGGGTTTATTGCTTATGTAATGCCACTCAAGGATGAGTGAGGCTGGTCACTCTCATCTTAATGTCAGGACCAACTTACCTAGCCCCGGGCTCGTATGCTTCTATGTTGGGCAACATAGGATTGGATAATGGATAGATGGATGTAACTTTTCTTTCAAGATCATCATTTACCTCTCTCTCTCTCACTGTATAACCTTTCATTTGAATCCCTCTTTTGCATTCTGTCTAGCTAGATTCTTCTCTCTTCCTCCACTGCCCCTTCAGCTTCTGCCATCTATGACACTGCACACTGGATGAGCCTTTCTAACCAAACACCGCCTATATGCAGTCCACAAGTTTTCCAGATCCATGTGCTCCCAGTTCGTTGACAAACTCCTTGATACCCTTTACCCAGTATTCATTCACTGCTGCTTTGTTTCTCAAGTCCTCTATTTTTATCCTTTCACTGAGGCCACTCCTTTAACTCAGTGCCTCCACCATGTTCCTCAGCTTTACCTTGCATACCACAATAATATGATCAAATAAACCTCAGCACCATCTCTCTCCCCTGTTGTGTCAATAACACTCCCATGCATCTTGCTGTTTGTAAGCATGTAATCAGTCAGGTTCCTTTATGGCTACTGCTCATTTTCACGTGGCACACACGTACTTGATAACTGTATAGAAATTACCCGGGAAGGAAGTAATGTCTCTCACTTTCTCATCCTGCAAGCATAGCTTTGGGCTTTAGTGTGACATATGTACAGTGCATGATACAGTATTGTATAAGAATTATAGTACAGTATTTAGAAGGAATATGTCTGGCATTATCCCATACTCCATAATCTTCACAGCATAAAGCTTTGGATTACTGTGATATCTTTTATGACTATGGTCATACCATGCATTGCCCAATTATACGTGAGTAAACAAGGTAAAGAATGTAAGAAACCTGAAACTGTTGCTATGAAATCCAGAAAGTATAGGTTTAGTAGCAACTTTCATCATCAAGATTACAGCACAGTTATATTTTGTCCTTTTTTTTTTTTTTTTATAGCTCATGACCAAACTGTCAAGCTAGGTATTAATAATTATAGTGTGGGTTATAATTTGAATGTGCATTAGAAGAAAATCTTCTGACTGTTTAGCAACACTATGTTATGACAGATATAAGCCATCTCACCCATTACCCAACTATGCCGAGCTTCTAGGCTGGTTTGGTGGGAGAATTTATTACATTATTTATGTAATGTTAAAAGTTAAGGCTGTCAACAGAACTACAACAATTCCTCGTACTACCTGCTTTCACTCAACACATTTTTCATCATAAAGCTGTCACCTCCTATGCCCATATGACTCTCTTTGTTGAATGATACTGTCCAACATTGGCTTTGATAAAATACTTGAGATATCTCTGTCATGCCAGAGTTTATGGTGACTGTTAATTCTCTCAAGCTTCTGTGACTTTCTCTCAGAATAAACTTGTCTTGTGTGAGAAGCAATAAATTATTGTATAAGAGATGACTGAAATGATTAAACAGCACAGGAGCATGTTTCACACAACACACCCCTGTTCAACATAGCAGCCAGGATGAACAATGGTCAGGGTTGGTACAACTTTCACTAGCTTTTGAGCTTAAGCATTTAATATGGTACAGATGCTGCCATACACATCAGATAAAGAGGTATTTGATACTGATGGCATTCGTTATGTATTTATTTTCTTATTTATTTTTATGTTTTAAAGTCTTTCTTGCTGGAACGTAATCCTAATTTCATGCAGTTTTCACATAATGCAGTAGTTTTTAGGAACACCTCTACATTGTTGAACGAGGAATTACTATGTATGTGTGTGTGTATATATATATGTATATACAGTATATATACAGTATATAAATTATTTATATACAGTATAACTATAAGTATTGTGCCTGACTGAACTGCAGGTACAGTATATTTATAGACTGCTAGGAAGTGAAAATTATTCCTTGTAAAATGGTGGAATGTTTTGAAAGAATGGTATAGCTAATATAAAACTGAAGTCTGGTGTATCATATTGTTTAGATATATCAGCAGTACAGTACTATATATGTTACTGCACTTATCTGAAAATGCACCTATTATCTAAGCTCCATCTAACAGGAGAAACACATGGACAGTGTTTACCTCCTCTATTACTGTGATTTGCTTCTGTATTTACCATGTTATTACGTAACTTATATACATTTAGTTGTTAGTCATATATTTTATAATCATGTGAGATTAGATAAGGGGTACTTCATCCTAGAAGTATATTACCTGTACTGTACATTCAATAATAAACTACTGTATACATGCATGGCATTGGCATACTTTATATTCCTTATTTATATGCAGTAGAGCAGTGCGTTTTTACATTTTTTCTCATTTTATTTTGTAATAGCGTGAAAAAGTGGCTCTTCCTCGTCAGTAGTGAGCAGCTACGCAGAATCTCGGCAATTTACAGTAGAATACAGTATTCTGCCCCCACATATGCATGTGCATTGAAAATCCCCCAAAATTAGTTAAACAACTTTTCAATATTTTTGTTTCATTTAAACTTTCATCATACCTGTTTATAATAAGATGGCAAAGTATCGTACTTGTAGAGGTATGTTTTAATTGTTTTAAATATTTTTGTCTTGTAATTATTTCTCTGCCTCCACAAATGCTCCAACACAGGAAAGTCAACATAAATCACATATTTTCCTTAACCAATACTTCAATAGTCACTTTGTTTTATATGCCATGTAGTACTCCCAGATGGTGCGACGAGTAACCGAATCGGCACTTAATTGGAAAATATTACCATTTTTTTCATCATATAGGTCAGATATTCATTCATAGGTATTTAGTGGAAAAGTTTCTAGAGAAGGGAAAGAAGTTGTATGTGGCCTTCATGGATTTGGAGAAAGCATATGACAGGGTGGATAGACAAGTAATTTGGAAAGTGTTAAGAATACTGCATATGGAGTAAATGGAAAGACGCTGAATGCTGTGAAGAGTATGTATGAGGGTGCTAAGGCTGCAGTGCGTGTGGACAGTGAACTGAGTGAATTTTTCTGTTTGAAAGTTGGTTTGAAATAGGGATGTGTCATGTCTCCATGGTTGTTCAATCATTATATGGATGGTTTTATAAAAGAGATACAAGGTTGGGCAGTGGATGTTGGAGTGGCCCTAATGAGAGAGGGCAGTGTTTGGAAACACCCTATACTGTTGTTTACATAGGATACTGTGTTATGAAGTGAAGATGAAGGGGAGCTGCAAGGCTTGGTGAATGAGTTTGGGAGAGTGTGTAAGAAACAGAATCTAAAGGTGAATGTAGGGAAGAGTAAAGTTATGGTATTTGAGAGAAATGAAGTCACTGAATGTACAGTGAGGGTGGATGAGGAGGAAATGGAAAATGTGAGTGCATTTAAGTACTTGGGATAGTGTGATGAGTAAGGATGGAAGTTTAGAGGGCGAAGTGCTTGAAAGGGTGCAGCAAGGAAGAAAGGCTGCTGGTTCTTTGAAAGCAGTGATAAGGAACAGGGAGTGAGCATGGGAGTAAAAAAGTTACTACATGACAGTACTGTATTGTGATACCAACTCTAACATATGGAAGTGAAGCTTGGACCTTGCTGGAGGGACACAAGTCAAGAGTGAGAGCAGTGGAAATGGGTTATTTGAGTGGGGCATGTGGAGTCACATGGAGAGACAGACAAATGAGGAAACGAAGGATCGTTGTGGTGTGGACGTGGATGTGATAGAAAACGTTAGGAGAAATACATTGAGGTGGTTTAGCCATATGGAGAGCAAGAGACTAATGAGGAGAGTGTATGTGAGCGAGGTGGAGGGGAAAAGAGGGAGGGGGAGGCCAAGGATGAGATGAGATGGAGTGTAGAAGTAAATGAGAGATAGAGGCGTTAGCTGGGAGCAGTGCAGTGAAATGGTGGAAAGGGAAAGGGAAATGTTCCCCCAAGCTAGACCTTCCTTATTAGATCATATAGCTCTGCTGGGTGACAGGAGGACGCTAACCCTCCCAGCATGGCAGCTACTGGGCATAGCTCGAACTCACGATGCCCCGGTCCTGAGTCCAACACTCTACCACTGTGCCACCCTGCCTCCAGTGAAATGGCGGGGGACAGGGAGACATGGAGGCAGTTTGTTTGCGGCAACCCCTTATGGGATTAAGGCACCTGGCAATAGACTGATAGACAGATAGGTTCATAGGAGTACACCTAATTATCCGTTAAACATACACTTACTTTAAGCAGTAGAAGCACCTTACTAAATCAGTTCTTCCTGTATTCTTTTTATTATTATTATTTTTGGGGTGGTAAATAAATGTTTCTTGTTAAATCTGTTTCCTCGTTGCTTTTAGCTATGTTCTGCTGTGTTATATTTGTCATCATAATGGCAGAAGCGACTGTCCTAACCTAACAGAGTACTAAACCTAACCTAACCTTGCTTAACTATACCTAATGATTAAACCTAACTAAACCTAACCTAACCTAACCTAGCCTCCAGTAGGGAAATGGGAAACGAAATCCACCTTGGAGTACGTTTGAGTATGTTTGTTCGATGTGGATCTGATAGAAAACGTCAGGAGAAACACACTGAGGTGGTTTGGCCATGTGGAGAGGATGGAGAGCAAGAGACTGATGAGGAGAGTGTATGAGAGAGGTGGAGGGATGGGGAGGCCAAGGATGAGATGGAGAGATGGAGTGGATAGGTATATGAGAGAGGGGGGTGTGAGCTGGGGGCAGGGCAGTGAAACGGCAGAGGACAGCAACATGGAGGCAATTTGTTTGTGGCCAGCCCTTATGGGATTAAAGCTTTGGCAACAGATTGATAGATAGATTGATTGAATATGTAGAGTCAAGAGAAAAGATGGGACTGGAGTGTATTATTTTCTATATACTGTAGTGCTGTGATGAGGAAAGGCAGGCTGAGATGGTTTGGGCATTTGGAGAGGGTGGAGGATGACAACTGGGATCAAGAAGTGAGAAGTGTTCACGTCGGGGGTAGAGTTGCGAGAGCCAGACCATAAAAGACCTGGGATGAGGTCATAGAGCGTGACCTCAGGGATTAGGGATTGGATAGGGAGGCTACCAGAGATCAAGCAGCATGGACAGCCACCATTAGGTGACCAAGACATGCATGCAATCATGTTGAAGCCTTTATAAACGATACAATACGACGATTTAATATGTAAACTGTAACCGATGTGTATGTAGTTTTGTTGTTGCCCCAGGTTCATCTGAAATGTGAACTTGGTGGACTGCAGACTGGAGTTTCCTTTACGCTGTCCACAATTATTCTCTGGGGGGATAGGAAGGGAAGTGATGCACAACCAGGCAGCATTGCCATCCAATCATTTGTGCCACCACGTGAAAGCATCACTTTCCAGCATCATTGTCTTGAAAGATAGTTATGTTCAACTTATATAAATATATATATACAGTATAATGTGTGTGTGGATTGACAGAGATATACTGTATATTATAATTGTGTAGGGAAGGGAGATGGGTCGAGTTTCTAAGCGCGTGCTTTTTTCCACCAAAAGTTAATTTCTTTTTTTTTCTTTTTTTAATACAAGGAAGAAGGAACCAAAGGCCATGGGCCCGCATACTGTTCCTTCCAAGAAAAAGCAAAAACAATACAAAAAAGAGCCAAATTCAAGATCCATTCATTTCGAGATGCCTGGAGACTGTGTTTGAAAGACTGGAGATCATAGGAAGTAGGAAATACAGACAGAGGGAGACAGTTCCAGAGTTGATCAGTTGCATAAATGAAGGACTGGGAGTAACGATTAATTCTTGCATTAGAGAGTTGGACAGAAAAGGGATGAGAGTTTGTTGCTAGACGGGTACTACGTGCCAGTCGTAGAGGTGGAGGGATGCAAGCAGACAGTTCAGAGGAACAGTAACCGCTGAAGTAGCGATAGAAGAGAGATAAAGAAGCAACAGTGCGGCGAAGAGACAAAGGTTGAAGGGAATCAGTAAGAGGAGGAGAGTTAATGAGACGAAAAGCCTTTGACTCCACCCTATTGAGAAGAGCTGCATGTGGGGAGCCTCCCCACACATGAGAGTTGTACTCCATACACGGGCGAAAAAAACCCGTGTACAAGGTCAACAACTGTGCAGGGGTAAAGAAAGTTCGGAGTTGGCTTAGCACACCTAATCTCATGGAAGCAGATTTCACAAGAGATATAATATGTTCTTTCCAAGACAAATCCCGAGAGAATAAAACCCCAAGCATGTTCAAGGATGATCTAGGACTAAGCTGGACATTATTAAACATTAGTGGGTAATCCTGAGGAAGATTTTGTCAGGTTGATAAATGTAAGAACTGAGTTTTTGATGCATTAAAAATAACAAGATTATTTTTACCCCAATCAGAGATATGAGCCAAGTCAGACATTAGGTGTGCCATAGCCTCATCCCTTGTTTGTTGAAGTAACTGCTGAGATGGACGTTGCAGAAATCGAATGGAAAGGTGAAGGGTGGAATCATCAGCATATGAGTGGACGGGGTTAGATGTACAGCTTAGAAGGTCATTGATGAATAAAAGGAAGAGATGTTGGTGATAGGACAGAGCCCTGTGGAACACCACTGTTGATAGGTCTAGGAGGAGAACGATGGCCGTCTACAACAGCAGCTATAGAACGACCAGAAAGGAAGCTAGAGATGAAGGCACAGATAGAAGGATAGAAACCGTAGGAGGGCAGTTTGGAAATCAAAGATTTATGCCAGACTCGATCGAAAGCCTTTGAGATGTCAAGTGAAATGGCGAAGCTTTCGCCAAAGTCCCGAAAGGAGGATGACCAAGAGTCTCAAAGGTAGGTGAGAAGATCGCCAGTGGAACGTCCCTGACGGAACCCATACTGACGATCAGAAAGAAGGTTGTGACAGGAAAGATGGTTAAAATTTTTTCTGTTAAGAACTGATTCGAAAACTTTTGAGACATAGGATGTTAGAGCAACTGGAGGATAGTTAGAGGGTTGGGAATGGTCACCCTTCTTTGGGACTGGCTGAATGAGAGCAAACTTGCAGCAAGAAGGAAAGGTACAAGTTGAGAGACAAAGGCGAAAGAGTTTACCTAGGCAGGGTGTAAGCACAGAAGCACAGTTTTTGAGGACAACAGGAGGGACTCCATCAGGACCATATGCCTTGTTAATATTGAGGGCAGTGATGGCAGAAAATACATCAGCTGAAGAAATTTTAATGTCAGTCATGAGGAAGTCTGAGGGGGGTAGTGATGGAGGAACAGCACCGGAATCGTCAAAGGTAGAATACACTTATCCGGGCGGCAGATCACTCAGGGCTTCCAATTCCATTTTAGGGTAAAATACCCTAAACTAGGGTAATCAGACCCCTTCTAGAGTAGTGTTTAGGGTAATGCATAACATAGGGTTTTTTTGGGGGTAATTTTTAGCCAAAATGCAGACAAAAAAATGTGTCGCAATAAGTTGAAAATTAAGACTATTACGCAAACCTACTATAGAAACGAACAGAAAACTCTAAAGTTTCAAATGCGTGCCACGTTTAATTCCGAAACGGTTGGGCCAGGTTGGCTAAGATGTGTGTTCTGATAAAACCAGAAATAGGTTTTTGAATTGAAATATTTATTGTTGGAAAAGGTACAGAGTGTTTATACAACAAAAGAAGGTGGTGGGTCGTGCCACACACCTTCTTCACCCAATAATAGTTAGTGTTAAAACCATATTATATTGAGTTCATTACATAATTCATCCAATTTGCCTTTTTCTTATGTAGTGTTTTTTTTCTTTAAAAAA